>CAKAJI010000624.1:0-84845 GCA_916610255.1 Lasioglossum lativentre
TGTATCATTGAAAATACCTTATAATATAACGTAATTATGCAGTGTATCATTGAAAATACCTTATAATATAACGTAATATGCAGTATATCATAGAAAATACCATGTAATATAACGTAATATACAGTGTATCATTGAAAATACCTTATAATATAACGTAATATGCAGTGTATCATTGAAAATACCTTCTAATATATCGTTGTTTATCATTGAAAATACCTTATAATATAACGTAATATGCAGTGTATCATTGAAAATACCTTATAATATAACGTAATATGCAGTGTATCATTGAAAATACCTTATAACATATCCTAATATGCAGTGTAATCATAGAAAATACCTTATAATATAACGTAATATGCAGTGTATCATTGAAAATATCTTATAACATATCCTAATATGCAGTGTATCATGAAAATACCTTATAATATAACGTAATATGCAGTGTATCATAGAAAATACCATGTAATATAACGTAATATACAGTGTATCATTGAAAATACCTTATAATATAACGTAATATGCAGTGTATCATTGAAAATACCTTGTAATATATCGTAGTTTATCATTGAAAATACCTTATAATATAACGTAATATGCAGTGTATCATTGAAAAATACCTTATAATATAACGTAATATGCAGTGTATCATTGAAAATACCTTGTAATATATCGTAGTTTATCATTGAAAATACCTTATAATATAACGTAATATGCAGTGTATCATTGAAAATACCTTATAATATAACGTAATATGCAGTGTATCATTGAAAATACCTTATAATATAACGTAATATGCAGTATATCATAGAAAATACCATGTAATATAACGTAATATACAGTGTATCATTGAAAATACCTTATAATATAACGTAATATGCAGTGTATCATTGAAAATACCTTATATCATATCGTAATATGCAGTGTATCATTGAAAATACCTTATAATATAACGTAATATGCAGTGTATCATAGAAAATACCATGTAATATAACGTAATATACAGTGTATCATTGAAAATACCTTATAATATAACGTAATATGCAGTGTATCATTGAAAATACCTTGTAATATATCGTAGTTTATCTTTGAAAATACCTTATAATATACGTAATATGCAGTGTATCATTGAAAATACCTTATAATATAACGTAATATGCAGTGTATCATTGAAAATACCTTATAATATAACGTAATATGCAGTATATCATAGAAATACCATGTAATATAACGTAATATACAGTGTATCATTGAAAATACCTTATAATATAACGTAATATGCAGTGTATCATTGAAAATACCTTTCTAATATATCGTTGTTTATCATTGAAAATACCTTATAATATATCGTTGTTATATCATTGAAAATACCTTATAATATAACGTAATATGCAGTGTATCATTGAAAATACCTTCTAATATATCGTAGTTTATCATTGAAAATACCTTATAATATAACGTAATATGCAGTGTATCATTGAAAATACCTTATAACATATCCTGATATGCAGTGTATCATAGAAAATACCTTATAATATAACGTAATATGCAGTGTATCATTGAAAATACCTTGTAATATATCGTAGTTTATCTTTGAAAATACCTTATAATATAACGTAATATGCAGTGTATCATTGAAAATACCTTATAATATAACGTAATATGCAGTGTATCATTGAAAATACCTTATAATATAGCGTAATATGCAGTGTATCATTGAAAATACCTATAATATAGCGTAATATGCAGTATATCATTGAAAATACCTTATAATATAACGTAATATGCAGTGTATCATTGAAAAATACCTTATATCATATCGTAATATGCAGTGTATCATTGAAAATACCTTATAATATAACGTAATATGCAGTGTATCATAGAAAATACCATGTAATATAACGTAATATACAGTGTATCATTGAAAATACCTTATAATATAACGTAATATGCAGTGTATCATTGAAAATACCTTGTAATATATCGTAGTTTATCTTTGAAAATACCTTATAATATAACGTAATATGCAGTGTATCATTGAAAATACCTTATAATATAACGTAATATGCAGTGTATCATTGAAAATACCTTATAATATAACGTAATATGCAGTATTATCATAGAAAATACCATGTAATATAACGTATATACAGTGTATCATTGAAAATACCTTATAATATAACGTAATATGCAGTGTATCATTGAAAATACCTTATAATATATCGTTGTTTATCATTGAAAATACCTTATAATATAACGTAATATGCAGTGTATCATTGAAAATACCTTATAATATAACGTAATATGCAGTATATCATAGAAAATACCATGTAATATAACGTAATATACAGTGTATCATTGAAAATACCTTATAATATAACGTAATATGCAGTGTATCATTGAAAATACCTTGTAATATATCGTAGTTTATCATTGAAAATACCTTATAATATAACGTAATATGCAGTGTATCATTGAAAATACCTTATAATATAACGTAATATGCAGTGTATCATTGAAAATACCTTATAATATAACGTAATATGCAGTATATCATAGAAAATACCTTATAATATAACGTAATATGCAGTGTATCATTGAAAATACCTTATAATATAACGTAATATGCAGTATATCATAGAAAATACCATGTAATATAACGTAATATACAGTGTATCATTGAAAATACCTTATAATATAACGTAATATGCAGTATATCATAGAAAATACCATGTAATATAACGTAATATACAGTGTATCATTGAAAATACCTTATAATATAACGTAATATGCAGTGTATCATTGAAAATACCTTCTAATATATCGTTGTTTATCATTGAAAATACCTTATAATATAACGTAATATGCAGTGTATCATTGAAAATACCATATAATATAACGTAATATGCAGTGTATCATTGAAAATACCTTATAACATATCCTAATATGCAGTGTATCATAGAAAATACCTTATAATATAACGTAATATTCAGTGTATCATTGAAAATACCTTATATCATATCGTAATATGCAGTGTATCATTGAAAATACCTTATAATATAACGTAATATGCAGTGTATCATAAAAAATACCATGTAATATAACGTAATATACAGTGTATCATTGAAAATACCTTATAATATAACGTAATATGCAGTGTATCATTGAAAATACCTTATAATATAACGTAATATGCAGTGTATCATTGAAAATACCTTGTAATATAACGTAATATGCAGTGTATCATTGAAAATACCTTCTAATATATCGTTGTTTATCATTGAAAATACCTTATAATATAACGTAGTATGCAGTGTATCATTGAAAATACCTTCTAATATATCGTAGTTTATCATTGAAAATACCTTATAATATAACGTAATATGCAGTGTATCATTGAAAATATCTTATAACATATCCTAATATGCAGTGTATCATAGAAAATACCTTATAATATAACGTAATATGCAGTGTATCATTGAAAATACCTTATATCATATCGTAATATGCAGTGTATCATTGAAAATACCATATAATATAACGTAATATGCAGTGTATCATTGAAAATACCTTATAACATATCCTAATATGCAGTGTATCATAGAAAATACCTTATAATATAACGTTATATTCAGTGTATCATTGAAAATACCTTATATCATATCGTAATATGCAGTGTATCATTGAAAATACCTTATAATATAACGTAATATGCAGTGTATCATAAAAAATACCATGTAATATAACGTAATATACAGTGTATCATTGAAAATACCTTATAATATAACGTAATATGCAGTGTATCATTGAAAATACCTTCTAATATATCGTAGTTTATCATTGAAAATACCTTATAATATAACGTAATATGCAGTGTATCATTGAAAATACCTTATAACATATCCTAATATGCAGTGTATCATAGAAAATACCTTATAATATAACGTAATATGCAGTGTATCATTGAAAATACCTTATATCATATCGTAATATGCAGTGTATCATTGAAAATACCTTATAATATAACGTAATATGCAGTGTATCATAGAAAATACCATGTAATATAACGTAATATACAGTGTATCATTGAAAATACCTTATAATATAACGTAATATGCAGTGTATCATTGAAAATACCTTGTAATATATCGTAGTTTATCATTGAAAATACCTTATAATATAACGTAATATGCAGTGTATCATTGAAAATACCTTATAATATAACGTAATATGCAGTGTATCATTGAAAATACCTTATAATATAACGTAATATGCAGTATATCAAAGAAAATACCATGTAATATAACGTAATATACAGTGTATCATTGAAAATACCTTCTAATATATCGTTGTTTATCATTGAAAATACCTTATAATATAACGTAATATGCAGTGTATCATTGAAAATACCTTATAATATAACGTAATATGCAGTATATCATAGAAAATACCATGTAATATAACGTAATATACAGTGTATCATTGAAAATACCTTATAATATAACGTAATATGCAGTGTATCATTGAAAATACCTTCTAATATATCGTTGTTTATCATTGAAAATACCTTATAATATAACGTAATATGCAGTGTATCATTGAAAATACCTTCTAATATATCGTAGTTTATCATTGAAAATACCTTATAATATAACGTAATATGCAGTGTATCATTGAAAATACCTTATAACATATCCTAATATGCAGTGTATCATAGAAAATACCTTCTAATATATCGTTGTTTATCATTGAAAATACCTTATAATATAACGTAGTATGCAGTGTATCATTGAAAATACCTTCTAATATATCGTAGTTTATCATTGAAAATACCTTATAATATAACGTAATATGCAGTGTATCATTGAAAATACCTTATAACATATCCTAATATGCAGTGTATCATAGAAAATACCTTATAATATAACGTAATATGCAGTGTATCATTGAAAATACCTTATATCATATCGTAATATGCAGTGTATCATTGAAAATACCATATAATATAACGTAATATGCAGTGTATCATTGAAAATACCTTATAACATATCCTAATATGCAGTGTATCATAGAAAATACCTTATAATATAACGTAATATGCAGTGTATCATTGAAAATACCTTATATCATATCGTAATATGCAGTGTATCATTGAAAATACCTTATAATATAACGTAATATGCAGTGTATCATAAAAAATACCATGTAATATAACGTAATATACAGTGTATCATTGAAAATACCTTATAATATAACGTAATATGCAGTGTATCATTGAAAATACCTTCTAATATATCGTAGTTTATCATTGAAAATACCTTATAATATAACGTAATATGCAGTGTATCAGTGAAAATACCTTATAATATAACGTAATATGCAGTGTATCATTGAAAATACCTTATAATATAACGTAATATGCAGTATATCATAGAAAATACCATTTAATATAACGTAATATACAGTGTATCATTGAAAATACCTTATAATATAACGTAATATGCAGTGTATCATTGAAAATACCTTGTAATATATCGTAGTTTATCATTGAAAATACCTTATAATATAACGTAATATGCAGTGTATCATTGAAAATACCTTATAATATAACGTAATATGCAGTGTATCATTGAAAATACCTTATAATATAACGTAATATGCAGTATATCAAAGAAAATACCATGTAATATAACGTAATATACAGTGTATCATTGAAAATACCTTATAATATAACGTAATATGCAGTGTATCATTGAAAATACCTTCTAATATATCGTTGTTTATCATTGAAAATACCTTATAATATAACGTAGTATGCAGTGTATCATTGAAAATACCTTCTAATATATCGTAGTTTATCATTGAAAATACCTTATAATATAACGTAATATGCAGTGTATCATTGAAAATACCTTATAACATATCCTAATATGCAGTGTATCATAGAAAATACCTTATAATATAACGTAATATGCAGTGTATCATTGAAAATACCTTATATCATATCGTAATATGCAGTGTATCATTGAAAATACCATATAATATAACGTAATATGCAGTGTATCATTGAAAATACCTTATAACATATCCTAATATGCAGTGTATCATAGAAAATACCTTATAATATAACGTAATATTCAGTGTATCATTGAAAATACCTTATATCATATCGTAATATGCAGTGTATCATTGAAAATACCTTATAATATAACGTAATATGCAGTGTATCATAAAAAATACCATGTAATATAACCTAATATACAGTGTATCATTGAAAATACCTTATTACATATCGTAATATGCAGTGTATCATTGAAAATACCATATAATATAACGTAATATGCAGTGTATCATTGAAAATACCTTATAACATATCCTAATATGCAGTGTATCATAGAAAATACCTTATAATATAACGTAATATGCAGTGTATCATTGAAAATACCTTATATCATATCGTAATATGCAGTGTATCATTGAAAATACCTTATAATATAACGTAATATGCAGTGTATCATAGAAAATACCATGTAATATAACGTAATATACAGTGTATCATTGAAAATACCTTATAATATAACGTAATATGCAGTGTATCATTGAAAATACCTTCTAATATATCGTAGTTTATCATTGAAAATACCTTATAATATAACGTAATATGCAGTGTATCATTGAAAATACCTTATAACATATCCTAATATGCAGTGTATCATAGAAAATACCTTATAATATAACGTAATATGCAGTGTATCATTGAAAATACCTTATTACATATCGTAATATGCAGTGTATCATTGAAAATACCATATAATATAACGTAATATGCAGTGTATCATTGAAAATACATTATAACATATCCTAATATACAGTGTATCATAGAAAATACCTTATAATATAACGTAATATGCAGTGTATCATTGAAAATACCTTATATCATATCGTAATATGCAGTGTATCATTGAAAATACCTTATAATATAACGTAATATGCAGTGTATCATAGAAAATACCATGTAATATAACGTAATATGCAGTGTATCATTGAAAATACCTTATAACATATCCTAATATGCAGTGTATCATAGAAAATACCTTATAATATAACGTAATATGCAGTGTATCATTGAAAATACCTTATATCATATCGTAATATGCAGTGTATCATTGAAAATACCTTATAATATAACGTAATATGCAGTGTATCATAGAAAATACCTTATAATATAACGTAATATGCAGTGTATCATTGAAAATACCTTATTACATATCGTAATATGCAGTGTATCATTGAAAATACCATATAATATAACGTAATATGCAGTGTATCATTGAAAATACCTTATAACATATCCTAATATGCAGTGTATCATAGAAAATACCTTATAATATAACGTAATATGCAGTGTATCATTGAAAATACCTTATATCATATCGTAATATGCAGTGTATCATTGAAAATACCTTATAATATAACGTAATATGCAGTGTATCATAGAAAATACCATGTAATATAACGTAATATACAGTGTATCATTGAAAATACCTTATAATATAACGTAATATGCAGTGTATCATTGAAAATACCTTGTAATATATCGTAGTTTATCATTGAAAATACCTTATAATATAACGTAATATGCAGTGTATCATTGAAAATACCTTATAATATAACGTAATATGCAGTGTATCATTGAAAATACCTTATAATATAACGTAATATGCAGTATATCAAAGAAAATACCATGTAATATAACGTAATATACAGTGTATCATTGAAAATACCTTATAATATAACGTAATATGCAGTGTATCATTGAAAATACCTTCTAATATATCGTTGTTTATCATTGAAAATACCTTATAATATAACGTAATATGCAGTGTATCATTGAAAATACCTTATAATATAACGTAATATGCAGTGTATCATAGAAAATACCATGTAATATAACGTAATATACAGTGTATCATTGAAAATACCTTATAATATAACGTAATATGCAGTGTATCATTGAAAATACCTTCTAATATATCGTTGTTTATCATTGAAAATACCTTATAATATAACGTAATATGCAGTGTATCATTGAAAATACCTTCTAATATATCGTAGTTTATCATTGAAAATACCTTATAATATAACGTAATATGCAGTGTATCATTGAAAATACCTTATAACATATCCTAATATGCAGTGTATCATAGAAAATACCTTATAATATAACGTAATATGCAGTATATCATAGAAAATACCATTTAATATAACGTAATATACAGTGTATCATTGAAAATACCTTATAATATAACGTAATATGCAGTGTATCATTGAAAATACCTTGTAATATATCGTAGTTTATCATTGAAAATACCTTATAATATAACGTAATATGCAGTGTATCATTGAAAATACCTTATAATATAACGTAATATGCAGTGTATCATTGAAAATACCTTATAATATAACGTAATATGCAGTATATCAAAGAAAATACCATGTAATATAACGTAATATACAGTGTATCATTGAAAATACCTTATAATATAACGTAATATGCAGTATATCATAGAAAATACCATGTAATATAACGTAATATACAGTGTATCATTGAAAATACCTTATAATATAACGTAATATGCAGTGTATCATTGAAAATACCTTCTAATATATCGTTGTTTATCATTGAAAATACCTTATAATATAACGTAATATGCAGTGTATCATTGAAAATACCTTATAATATAACGTAATATGCAGTATATCATAGAAAATACCATGTAATATAACGTAATATACAGTGTATCATTGAAAATACCTTATAATATAACGTAATATGCAGTGTATCATTGAAAATACCTTCTAATATATCGTTGTTTATCATTGAAAATACCTTATAATATAACGTAATATGCAGTGTATCATTGAAAATACCTTCTAATATATCGTAGTTTATCATTGAAAATACCTTATAATATAACGTAATATGCAGTGTATCATTGAAAATACCTTATAACATATCCTAATATGCAGTGTATCATAGAAAATACCTTATAATATAACGTAATATGCAGTATATCAATGAAAATACCTTATAATATAGCGTAATATCCAGTGTATCATTGAAAATACCTTATAATATAACGTAATATGCAGTGTATCATTGAAAATACCTTGTAATATAACGTAATATGCAGTGTATCATTGAAAATACCTTCTAATATATCGTTGTTTATCATTGAAAATACCTTATAATATAACGTAGTATGCAGTGTATCATTGAAAATACCTTCTAATATATCGTAGTTTATCATTGAAAATACCTTATAATATAACGTAATATGCAGTGTATCATTGAAAATACCTTATAATATAACGTAATATGCAGTGTATCATTGAAAATACCTTATAATATAACGTAATATGCAGTATATCATAGAAAATACCATGTAATATAACGTAATATACAGTGTATCATTGAAAATACCTTATAATATAACGTAATATGCAGTGTATCATTGAAAATACCTTCTAATATATCGTTGTTTATCATTGAAAATACCTTATAATATAACGTAATATGCAGTGTATCATTGAAAATACCTTCTAATATATCGTAGTTTATCATTGAAAATACCTTATAATATAACGTAATATGCAGTGTATCATTGAAAATACCTTATAACATATCCTAATATGCAGTGTATCATAGAAAATACCTTATAATATAACGTAATATGCAGTATATCAATGAAAATACCTTATAATATAGCGTAATATCCAGTGTATCATTGGAAATACCTTATAATATAACGTAATATGCAGTGTATCATTGAAAATACCTTGTAATATAACGTAATATGCAGTGTATCATTGAAAATACCTTCTAATATATCGTTGTTTATCATTGAAAATACCTTATAATATAACGTAGTATGCAGTGTATCATTGAAAATACCTTCTAATATATCGTAGTTTATCATTGAAAATACCTTATAATATAACGTAATATGCAGTGTATCATTGAAAATACCTTATAATATAACGTAATATGCAGTGTATCATAGAAAATACCTTATAATATAACGTAATATGCAGTATATCATAGAAAATACCATGTAATATAACGTAATATACAGTGTATCATTGAAAATACCTTATAATATAACGTAATATGCAGTGTATCATTGAAAATACCTTGTAATATATCGTAGTTTATCATTGAAAATACCTTATAATATAACGTAATATGCAGTGTATCATTGAAAATACCTTATAATATAACGTAATATGCAGTGTATCATTGAAAATACCTTATAATATAACGTAATATGCAGTATATCATAGAAAATACCATTTAATATAACGTAATATACAGTGTATCATTGAAAATACCTTATAATATAACGTAATATGCAGTGTATCATTGAAAATACCTTGTAATATATCGTAGTTTATCATTGAAAATACCTTATAATATAACGTAATATGCAGTGTATCATTGAAAATACCTTATAATATAACGTAATATGCAGTGTATCATTGAAAATACCTTATAATATAACGTAATATGCAGTATATCAAAGAAAATACCATGTAATATAACGTAATATACAGTGTATCATTGAAAATACCTTATAATATAACGTAATATGCAGTGTATCATTGAAAATACCTTCTAATATATCGTTGTTTATCATTGAAAATACCTTATAATATAACGTAATTTGCAGTGTATCATTGAAAATACCTTATAATATAACGTAATATGCAGTATATCATAGAAAATACCATGTAATATAACGTAATATACAGTGTATCATTGAAAATACCTTATATCATATCGTAATATGCAGTGTATCATTGAAAATACCTTATAATATAACGTAATATGCAGTGTATCATTGAAAATACCTTATAATATAACGTAATATGCAGTATATCATAGAAAATACCATGTAATATAACGTAATATACAGTGTATCATTGAAAATACCTTATAATATAACGTAATATGCAGTGTATCATTGAAAATACCTTGTAATATATCGTAGTTTATCATTGAAAATACCTTATAATATAACGTAATATGCAGTGTATCATTGAAAATACCTTATAATATAACGTAATATGCAGTGTATCATTGAAGATACCTTATAATATAACGTAATATGCAGTATATCATAGAAAATACCATGTAATATAACGTAATATACAGTGTATCATTGAAAATACCTTATAATATAACGTAATATGCAGTGTATCATTGAAAATACCTTCTAATATATCGTTGTTTATCATTGAAAATACCTTATAATATAACGTAATATGCAGTGTATCATTGAAAATACCTTATAATATAACGTAATATGCAGTATATCATAGAAAATACCATGTAATATAACGTAATATACAGTGTATCATTGAAAATACCTTATAATATAACGTAATATGCAGTGTATCATTGAAAATACCTTCTAATATATCGTTGTTTATCATTGAAAATACCTTATAATATAGCGTAATATCCAGTGTATCATTGAAAATACCTTATAATATAACGTAATATGCAGTGTATCATTGAAAATACCTTGTAATATAACGTAATATGCAGTGTATCATTGAAAATACCTTCTAATATATCGTTGTTTATCATTGAAAATACCTTATAATATAACGTAGTATGCAGTGTATCATTGAAAATACCTTCTAATATATCGTAGTTTATCATTGAAAATACCTTATAATATAACGTAATATGCAGTATATCATAGAAAATACCATGTAATATAACGTAATATACAGTGTATCATTGAAAATACCTTATAATATAACGTAATATGCAGTGTATCATTGAAAATACCTTCTAATATATCGTTGTTTATCATTGAAAATACCTTATAATATAACGTAATATGCAGTGTATCATTGAAAATACCTTATAATATAACGTAATATGCAGTATATCATAGAAAATACCATGTAATATAACGTAATATACAGTGTATCATTGAAAATACCTTATAATATAACGTAATATGCAGTGTATCATTGAAAATACCTTCTAATATATCGTAGTTTATCATTGAAAATACCTTATAATATAACGTAATATCCAGTGTATCATTGAAAATACCTTATAATATAACGTAGTATGCAGTGTATCATTGAAAATACCTTCTAATATATCGTAGTTTATCATTGAAAATACCTTATAATATAACGTAATATGCAGTGTATCATTGAAAATACCTTATAATATAACGTAATATGCAGTGTATCATTGAAAATACCTTATAATATAACGTAATATGCAGTATATCATAGAAAATACCATGTAATATAACGTAATATACAGTGTATCATTGAAAATACCTTATAATATAACGTAATATGCAGTGTATCATTGAAAATACCTTCTAATATATCGTTGTTTATCATTGAAAATACCTTATAATATAACGTAATATGCAGTGTATCATTGAAAATACCTTATAATATAACGTAATATGCAGTATATCATAGAAAATACCATGTAATATAACGTAATATGCAGTGTATCATTGAAAATACCTTATAATATAACGTAATATGCAGTGTATCATTGAAAATACCTTCTAATATATCGTTGTTTATCATTGAAAATACCTTATAATATAGCGTAATATCCAGTGTATCATTGAAAATACCTTATAATATAACGTAATATGCAGTGTATCATTGAAAATACCTTGTAATATAACGTAATATGCAGTGTATCATTGAAAATACCTTCTAATATATCGTTGTTTATCATTGAAAATACCTTATAATATAACGTAGTATGCAGTGTATCATTGAAAATACCTTCTAATATATCGTAGTTTATCATTGAAAATACCTTATAATATAACGTAATATGCAGTGTATCATTGAAAATACCTTATAATATAACGTAATATGCAGTGTATCATTGAAAATACCTTATAATATAACGTAATATGCAGTATATCATAGAAAATACCATGTAATATAACGTAATATACAGTGTATCATTGAAAATACCTTATAATATAACGTAATATGCAGTGTATCATTGAAAATACCTTCTAATATATCGTTGTTTATCATTGAAAATACCTTATAATATAACGTAATATGCAGTGTATCATTGAAAATACCTTCTAATATATCGTAGTTTATCATTGAAAATACCTTATAATATAACGTAATATGCAGTGTATCATTGAAAATACCTTATAACATATCCTAATATGCAGTGTATCATAGAAAATACCTTATAATATAACGTAATATGCAGTATATCAATGAAAATACCTTATAATATAGCGTAATATCCAGTGTATCATTGGAAATACCATATAATATAACGTAATATGCAGTGTATCATTGAAAATACCTTGTAATATAACGTAATATGCAGTGTATCATTGAAAATACCTTCTAATATATCGTTGTTTATCATTGAAAATACCTTATAATATAACGTAGTATGCAGTGTATCATTGAAAATACCTTCTAATATATCGTAGTTTATCATTGAAAATACCTTATAATATAACGTAATATGGAGTGTATCATTGAAAATACCTTATAATATAACGTAATATGCAGTGTATCATTGAAAATACCTTATAATATAACGTAATATGCAGTATATCATAGAAAATACCATGTAATATAACATAATATACAGTGTATCATTGAAAATACCTTGTAATATAACGTAATATGCAGTGTATCATTGAAAATACCTTCTAATATATCGTTGTTTATCATTGAAAATACCTTATAATATAACGTAGTATGCAGTGTATCATTGAAAATACCTTCTAATATATCGTTGTTTATCATTGAAAATACCTTATAATATAGCGTAATATCCAGTGTATCATTGAAAATACCTTATAATATAACGTAATATGCAGTGTATCATTGAAAATACCTTGTAATATAACGTAATATGCAGTGTATCATTGAAAATACCTTCTAATATATCGTTGTTTATCATTGAAAATACCTTATAATATAACGTAGTATGCAGTGTATCATTGAAAATACCTTCTAATATATCGTAGTTTATCATTGAAAATACCTTATAATATAACGTAATATGCAGTGTATCATTGAAAATACCTTATAATATAACGTAATATGCAGTGTATCATTGAAAATACCTTATAATATAACGTAATATGCAGTATATCATAGAAAATACCATGTAATATAACGTAATATACAGTGTATCATTGAAAATACCTTATAATATAACGTAATATGCAGTGTATCATTGAAAATACCTTCTAATATATCGTTGTTTATCATTGAAAATACCTTATAATATAACGTAATATGCAGTGTATCATTGAAAATACCTTATAATATAACGTAATATGCAGTGTATCATTGAAAATACCTTCTAATGTATCGTAGTTTATCATTGAAAATACCTTATAATATAACGTAATATGCAGTGTGTCATTGAAAATACCATATAATATAACGTAATATGCAATGTATCATTGAAAATACCTTCTAATATAACGTAATATGCAGTATATCAATGAAAATACCTTATAATATAGCGTAATATCCAGTGTATCATTGAAAATGCCTTATAATATAACGTAGTATGCAGTGTATCATTGAAAATACCTTGTAATATAACGTAATATGCAGTGTATCATTGAAAATACCTTATAATATAACGTAATATGCAGTGTATCATTGAAAATACCTTATAATATAACGTAATATGCAGTGTATCATAGAAAATACCATGTAATATAACGTAATATACAGTGTATCATTGAAAATACCTTATAATATAACGTAATATGCAGTGTATCATTGAAAATACCTTATAATATAACGTAGTATGCAGTGTATCATTGAAAATACGTTATAACATATCCTAATATGCAGTGTATCAATGAAAATACCTTATTACATATCGTAATATGCAGTGTATCATTGAAAATACCATATAATATAACGTAATATGCAGTGTATCATTGAAAAGAGCTTATAACATATCCTAATATGCAGTGTATCATAGAAAATACCTTATAATATAACGTAATATGCAGTGTATCATTGAAAATACCTTATATCATATCGTAATATGCACT
The DNA here is from genome assembly GCA_916610255.1 of Lasioglossum lativentre. Taxonomy (NCBI): domain Eukaryota; kingdom Metazoa; phylum Arthropoda; class Insecta; order Hymenoptera; family Halictidae; genus Lasioglossum; species Lasioglossum lativentre. The sequence continues at coordinate 15,129 of CAKAJI010000624.1, forward strand.
GTATCATTGAAAATACCTTATAATATAACGTAATATGCAGTGTATCATAGAAAATACCATGTAATATAACGTAATATGCAGTGTATCATTGAAAATACCTTATAATATAACGTAATATGCAGTGTATCATTGAAAATACCTTCTAATATATCGTAGTTTATCATTGAAAATACCTTATAATATAACGTAATATGCAGTGTGTCATTGAAAATACCATATAATATAACGTAATATGCAATGTATCATTGAAAATACCTTCTAATATAACGTAATATGCAGTATATCAATGAAAATACCTTATAATATAACGTAATATGCAGTGTATCATTGAAAATACCTTATAATATAACGTAATATGCAGTGTATCATTGAAAATACCTTATAATATAACGTAATATGCAGTATATCATAGAAAATACCATGTAATATAACGTAATATACAGTGTATCATTGAAAATACCTTATAATATAACGTAATATGCAGTGTATCATTGAAAATACCTTCTAATATATCGTTGTTTATCATTGAAAATACCTTATAATATAACGTAATATGCAGTGTATCATTGAAAATACCTTATAATATAACGTAATATGCAGTGTATCATTGAAAATACCTTCTAATATATCGTAGTTTATCATTGAAAATACCTTATAATATAACGTAATATGCAGTGTGTCATTGAAAATACCATATAATATAACGTAATATGCAATGTATCATTGAAAATACCTTCTAATATAACGTAATATGCAGTATATCAATGAAAATACCTTATAATATAGCGTAATATCCAGTGTATCATTGAAAATGCCTTATAATATAACGTAATATGCAGTGTATCATTGAAAATACCTTGTAATATAACGTAATATGCAGTGTATCATTGAAAATACCTTATAATATAACGTAATATGCAGTGTATCATTGAAAATACCTTATAATATAACGTAATATGCAGTGTATCATAGAAAATACCATGTAATATAACGTAATATACAGTGTATCATTGAAAATACCTTATAATATAACGTAATATGCAGTGTATCATTGAAAATACCTTATAATATAACGTAGTATGCAGTGTATCATTGAAAATACGTTATAACATATCCTAATATGCAGTGTATCAATGAAAATACCTTATTACATATCGTAATATGCAGTGTATCATTGAAAATACCATATAATATAACGTAATATGCAGTGTATCATTGAAAAGAGCTTATAACATATCCTAATATGCAGTGTATCATAGAAAATACCTTATAATATAACGTAATATGCAGTGTATCATTGAAAATACCTTATATCATATCGTAATATGCACTGTATCATTGAAAATACCTTATAATATAACGTAATATGCAGTGTATCATAGAAAATACCATGTAATATAACGTAATATACAGTGTATCATTGAAAATACCTTATAATATAACGTAATATGCAGTGTATCATTGAAAATACCTTCTAATATATCGTAGTTTATCATTGAAAATACCTTATAATATAACGTAATATGCAGTGTGTCATTGAAAATACCATATAATATAACGTAATATGCAATGTATCATTGAAAATACCTTCTAATATAACGTAATATGCAGTATATCAATGAAAATACCTTATAATATAGCGTAATATCCAGTGTATCATTGAATATACCTTATAATATAACGTAATATGCAGTGTATCATTGAAAATACCTTGTAATATAACGTAATATGCAGTGTATCATTGAAAATACCTTATAATATAACGTAATATGCAGTGTATCATTGAAAATACCTTATAATATAACGTAATATGCAGTGTATCATAGAAAATACCATGTAATATAACGTAATATACAGTGTATCATTGAAAATACCTTATAATATAACGTAATATGCAGTGTATCATTGAAAATACCTTCTAATATATCGTAGTTTATCATTGAAAATACCTTATAATATAACGTAATATGCAGTGTATCATTGAAAATACCTTATAATATAACGTAATATGCAGTGTATCATTGAAAATACCTTATAATATAACGTAATATGCAGTATATCATAGAAAATACCATGTTATATAACGTAATATACAGTGTATCATTGAAAATACCTTATAATATAACGTAATATGCAGTGTATCATTGAAAATACCTTCTAATATATCGTTGTTTATCATTGAAAATACCTTATAATATAACGTAATATGCAGTGTATCATTGAAAATACCTTCTAATATATCGTTGTTTATCATTGAAAATACCTTATAATATATCGTTGTTTATCATTGAAAATACCTTATAATATAACGTAATATGCAGTGTATCATTGAAAATACCTTATAATATAACGTAATATGCAGTGTATCATTGAAAATACCTTATAATATAACGTAATATGCAGTGTATCATTGAAAATACCTTATAACATATCCTAATATGCAGTGTATCAATGAAAATACCTTATTACATATCGTAATATGCAGTGTATCATTGAAAATACCATATAATGTAACGTAATATGCAGTGTATCATTGAAAATACCTTATAACATATCCTAATATGCAGTGTATCATAGAAAATACCTTATAATATAACGTAATATGCAGTGTATCATTGAAAATACCTTATATCATATCGTAATATGCACTGTATCATTGAAAATACCTTATAATATAACGTAATATGCAGTGTATCATAGAAAATACCATGTAATATAACGTAATATACAGTGTATCATTGAAAATACCTTATAATATAACGTAATATGCAGTGTATCATTGAAAATACCTTCTAATGTATCGTAGTTTATCATTGAAAATACCTTATAATATAACGTAATATGCAGTGTGTCATTGAAAATACCATATAATATAACGTAATATGCAATGTATCATTGAAAATACCTTCTAATATAACGTAATATGCAGTATATCAATGAAAATACCTTATAATATAGCGTAATATCCAGTGTATCATTGAAAATACCTTATAATATAGCGTAATATCCAGTGTATCATTGAAAATACCTTATAATATAACGTAATATGCAGTGTATCATTGAAAATACCTTATAATATAACGTAATATGCAGTGTATCATTGAAAATACCTTATAATATAACGTAATATATAGTGTATCATAGAAAATACCATGTAATATAACGTAATATACAGTGTATCATTGAAAATACCTTGTAATATAACGTAATATGCAGTGTATCATTGAAAATACCTTCTAATATATCGTTGTTTATCATTGAAAATACCTTATAATATAACGTAGTATGCAGTGTATCATTGAAAATACCTTCTAATATATCGTTGTTTATCATTGAAAATACCTTATAATATAGCGTAATATCCAGTGTATCATTGAAAATACCTTATAATATAACGTAATATGCAGTGTATCATTGAAAATACCTTGTAATATAACGTAATATGCAGTGTATCATTGAAAATACCTTCTAATATATCGTTGTTTATCATTGAAAATACCTTATAATATAACGTAGTATGCAGTGTATCATTGAAAATACCTTCTAATATATCGTAGTTTATCATTGAAAATACCTTATAATATAACGTAATATGCAGTGTATCATTGAAAATACCTTATAATATAACGTAATATGCAGTGTATCATTGAAAATACCTTATAATATATCGTTGTTTATCATTGAAAATACCTTATAATATAACGTAATATGCAGTGTATCATTGAAAATACCTTATAATATAACGTAATATGCAGTGTATCATTGAAAATACCTTATAATATAACGTAATATGCAGTGTATCATTGAAAATACCTTCTAATGTATCGTAGTTTATCATTGAAAATACCTTATAATATAACGTAATATGCAGTGTGTCATTGAAAATACCATATAATATAACGTAATATGCAATGTATCATTGAAAATACCTTCTAATATAACGTAATATGCAGTATATCAATGAAAATACCTTATAATATAGCGTAATATCCAGTGTATCATTGAAAATGCCTTATAATATAACGTAATATGCAGTGTATCATTGAAAATACCTTATAATATAACGTAATATGCAGTGTATCATTGAAAATACCTTATAATATAACGTAATATGCAGTGTATCATTGAAAATACCTTATAATATAACGTAATATGCAGTGTATCATAGAAAATACAATGTAATATAACGTAATATACAGTGTATCATTGAAAATAACTTATAATATAACGTAATATGCAGTGTATCATTGAAAATACCTTATAATATAACGTAGTATGCAGTGTATCATTGAAAATACGTTATAACATATCCTAATATGCAGTGTATCAATGAAAATACCTTATTACATATCGTAATATGCAGTGTATCATTGAAAATACCATATAATATAACGTAATATGCAGTGTATCATTGAAAAGAGCTTATAACATATCCTAATATGCAGTGTATCATAGAAAATACCTTATAATATAACGTAATATGCAGTGTATCATTGAAAATACCTTATATCATATCGTAATATGCAGTGTATCATTGAAAATACCTTATAATATAACGTAATATGCAGTGTATCATAGAAAATACCATGTAATATAACGTAATATACAGTGTATCATTGAAAATACCTTATAATATAACGTAATATGCAGTGTATCATTGAAAATACCTTCTAATATATCGTAGTTTATCATTGAAAATACCTTATAATATAACGTAATATGCAGTGTGTCATTGAAAATACCATATAATATAACGTAATATGCAATGTATCATTGAAAATACCTTCTAATATAACGTAATATGCAGTATATCAATGAAAATACCTTATAATATAGCGTAATATCCAGTGTATCATTGAATATACCTTATAATATAACGTAATATGCAGTGTATCATTGAAAATACCTTGTAATATAACGTAATATGCAGTGTATCATTGAAAATACCTTATAATATAACGTAATATGCAGTGTATCATTGAAAATACCTTATAATATAACGTAATATGCAGTGTATCATAGAAAATACCATGTAATATAACGTAATATACAGTGTATCATTGAAAATACCTTATAATATAACGTAATATGCAGTGTATCATTGAAAATACCTTCTAATATATCGTAGTTTATCATTGAAAATACCTTATAATATAACGTAATATGCAGTGTATCATTGAAAATACCTTATAATATAACGTAATATGCAGTGTATCATTGAAAATACCTTATAATATAACGTAATATGCAGTATATCATAGAAAATACCATGTTATATAACGTAATATACAGTGTATCATTGAAAATACCTTATAATATAACGTAATATGCAGTGTATCATTGAAAATACCTTCTAATATATCGTTGTTTATCATTGAAAATACCTTATAATATAACGTAATATGCAGTGTATCATTGAAAATACCTTCTAATATATCGTTGTTTATCATTGAAAATACCTTATAATATATCGTTGTTTATCATTGAAAATACCTTATAATATAACGTAATATGCAGTGTATCATTGAAAATACCTTATAATATAACGTAATATGCAGTGTATCATTGAAAATACCTTATAATATAACGTAATATGCAGTGTATCATTGAAAATACCTTATAACATATCCTAATATGCAGTGTATCAATGAAAATACCTTATTACATATCGTAATATGCAGTGTATCATTGAAAATACCTTATAATGTAACGTAATATGCAGTGTATCATTGAAAATACCTTATAACATATCCTAATATGCAGTGTATCATAGAAAATACCTTATAATATAACGTAATATGCAGTGTATCATTGAAAATACCTTATATCATATCGTAATATGCACTGTATCATTGAAAATACCTTATAATATAACGTAATATGCAGTGTATCATTGAAAATACCTTGTAATATATCGTAGTTTATCATTGAAAATACCTTATAATATAACGTAATATGCAGTGTATCATTGAAAATACCTTATAATATAACGTAATATGCAGTGTATCATTGAAAATACCTTATAATATAACGTAATATGCAGTATATCATAGAAAATACCATGTAATATAACGTAATATACAGTGTATCATTGAAAATACCTTATAATATAACGTAATATGCAGTGTATCATTGAAAATACCTTCTAATATATCGTTGTTTATCATTGAAAATACCTTATAATATATCGTTGTTTATCATTGAAAATACCTTATAATATAACGTAATATGCAGTGTATCATTGAAAATACCTTCTAATATATCGTAGTTTATCATTGAAAATACCTTATAATATAACGTAATATGCAGTGTATCATTGAAAATACCTTATAACATATCCTAATATGCAGTGTATCATAGAAAATACCTTATAATATAACGTAATATGCAGTGTATCATTGAAAATACCTTATAATATAGCGTAATATGCAGTGTATCATTGAAAATACCTTATAATATAGCGTAATATGCAGTGTATCATTGAAAATACCTTATAATATAACGTAATATGCAGTGTATCATTGAAAATACCTTATATCATATCGTAATATGCAGTGTATCATTGAAAATACCTTATAATATAACGTAATATGCAGTGTATCATAGAAAATACCATGTAATATAACGTAATATACAGTGTATCATTGAAAATACCTTATAATATAACGTAATATGCAGTGTATCATTGAAAATACCTTGTAATATATCGTAGTTTATCATTGAAAATACCTTATAATATAACGTAATATGCAGTGTATCATTGAAAATACCTTATAATATAACGTAATATGCAGTGTATCATTGAAAATACCTTATAATATAACGTAATATGCAGTATATCATAGAAAATACCATGTAATATAACGTAATATACAGTGTATCATTGAAAATACCTTATAATATAACGTAATATGCAGTGTATCATTGAAAATACCTTCTAATATATCGTTGTTTATCATTGAAAATACCTTATAATATAACGTAATATGCAGTGTATCATTGAAAATACCTTATAATATAACGTAATATGCAGTATATCATAGAAAATACCATGTAATATAACGTAATATACAGTGTATCATTGAAAATACCTTATAATATAACGTAATATGCAGTGTATCATTGAAAATACCTTCTAATATATCGTAGTTTATCATTGAAAATACCTTATAATATAACGTAATATGCAGTGTATCATTGAAAATACCTTATAACATATCCTAATATGCAGTGTATCATTGAAAATACCTTATAATATAACGTAATATGCAGTGTATCATAGAAAATACCATGTAATATAACTTAATATACAGTGTATCATTGAAAATACCTTATAATATAACGTAATATGCAGTGTATCATTGAAAATACCTTGTAATATATCGTAGTTTATCATTGAAAATACCTTATAATATAACGTAATATGCAGTGTATCATTGAAAATACCTTATAATATAACGTAATATGCAGTGTATCATTGAAAATACCTTATAATATAACGTAATATGCAGTATATCATAGAAAATACCATGTAATATAACGTAATATACAGTGTATCATTGAAAATACCTTATAATATAACGTAATATGCAGTGTATCATTGAAAATACCTTCTAATATATCGTTGTGTATCATCGAAAATACCTTATAATATATCGTTGTTTATCATTGAAAATACCTTATAATATAACGTAATATGCAGTGTATCATTGAAAATACCTTCTAATATATCGTAGTTTATCATTGAAAATACCTTATAATATAACGTAATATGCAGTGTATCATTGAAAATACCTTATAACATATCCTAATATGCAGTGTATCATAGAAAATACCTTATAATATAACGTAATATGCAGTGTATCATTGAAAATACCTTATAATATAGCGTAATATGCAGTGTATCATTGAAAATACCTTATAATATAGCGTAATATGCAGTGTATCATTGAAAATACCTTATAATATAACGTAATATGCAGTGTATCATTGAAAATACCTTATATCATATCGTAATATGCAGTGTATCATTGAAAATACCTTATAATATAACGTAATATGCAGTGTATCATAGAAAATACCATGTAATATAACGTAATATACAGTGTATCATTGAAAATACCTTATAATATAACGTAATATGCAGTGTATCATTGAAAATACCTTGTAATATATCGTAGTTTATCATTGAAAATACCTTATAATATAACGTAATATGCAGTGTATCATTGAAAATACCTTATAATATAACGTAATATGCAGTGTATCATTGAAAATACCTTATAATATAACGTAATATGCAGTATATCATAGAAAATACCATGTAATATAACGTAATATACAGTGTATCATTGAAAATACCTTATAATATAACGTAATATGCAGTGTATCATTGAAAATACCTTCTAATATATCGTTGTTTATCATTGAAAATACCTTATAATATAACGTAATATGCAGTGTATCATTGAAAATACCTTATAATATAACGTAATATGCAGTATATCATAGAAAATACCATGTAATATAACGTAATATACAGTGTATCATTGAAAATACCTTATAATATAACGTAATATGCAGTGTATCATAGAAAATACCATGTAATATAACGTAATATACAGTGTATCATTGAAAATACCTTGTAATATATCGTAGTTTATCATTGAAAATACCTTATAATATAACGTAATATGCAGTGTATCATTGAAAATACCTTATAATATAACGTAATATGCAGTGTATCATTGAAAATACCTTATAATATAACGTAATATGCAGTATATCATAGAAAATACCATGTAATATAACGTAATATACAGTGTATCATTGAAAATACCTTATAATATAACGTAATATGCAGTGTATCATTGAAAATACCTTCTAATATATCGTAGTTTATCATTGAAAATACCTTATAATATAACGTAATATGCAGTGTATCATTGAAAATACCTTATAACATATCCTAATATGCAGTGTATCATTGAAAATACCTTATAATATAACGTAATATGCAGTGTATCATTGAAAATACCTTCTAATGTATCGTAGTTTATCATTGAAAATACCTTATAATATAACGTAATATGCAGTGTGTCATTGAAAATACCATATAATATAACGTAATATGCAATGTATCATTGAAAATACCTTCTAATATAACGTAATATGCAGTATATCAATGAAAATACCTTATAATATAGCGTAATATCCAGTGTATCATTGAAAATACCTTATAATATAGCGTAATATCCAGTGTATCATTGAAAATACCTTATAATATAACGTAATATGCAGTGTATCATTGAAAATACCTTATAATATAACGTAATATGCAGTGTATCATTGAAAATACCTTATAATATAACGTAATATGCAGTGTATCATAGAAAATACCATGTAATATAACGTAATATACAGTGTATCATTGAAAATACCTTGTAATATAACGTAATATGCAGTGTATCATTGAAAATACCTTCTAATATATCGTTGTTTATCATTGAAAATACCTTATAATATAACGTAGTATGCAGTGTATCATTGAAAATACCTTCTAATATATCGTTGTTTATCATTGAAAATACCTTATAATATAGCGTAATATCCAGTGTATCATTGAAAATACCTTATAATATAACGTAATATGCAGTGTATCATTGAAAATACCTTGTAATATAACGTAATATGCAGTGTATCATTGAAAATACCTTCTAATATATCGTTGTTTATCATTGAAAATACCTTATAATATAACGTAGTATGCAGTGTATCATTGAAAATACCTTCTAATATATCGTAGTTTATCATTGAAAATACCTTATAATATAACGTAATATGCAGTGTATCATTGAAAATACCTTATAATATAACGTAATATGCAGTGTATCATTGAAAATACCTTATAATATATCGTTGTTTATCATTGAAAATACCTTATAATATAACGTAATATGCAGTGTATCATTGAAAATACCTTATAATATAACGTAATATGCAGTGTATCATTGAAAATACCTTATAATATAACGTAATATGCAGTGTATCATTGAAAATACCTTCTAATGTATCGTAGTTTATCATTGAAAATACCTTATAATATAACGTAATATGCAGTGTGTCATTGAAAATACCATATAATATAACGTAATATGCAATGTATCATTGAAAATACCTTCTAATATAACGTAATATGCAGTATATCAATGAAAATACCTTATAATATAGCGTAATATCCAGTGTATCATTGAAAATGCCTTATAATATAACGTAATATGCAGTGTATCATTGAAAATACCTTGTAATATAACGTAATATGCAGTGTATCATTGAAAATACCTTATAATATAACGTAATATGCAGTGTATCATTGAAAATACCTTATAATATAACGTAATATGCAGTGTATCATAGAAAATACCATGTAATATAACGTAATATACAGTGTATCATTGAAAATACCTTATAATATAACGTAATATGCAGTGTATCATTGAAAATACCTTATAATATAACGTAGTATGCAGTGTATCATTGAAAATACGTTATAACATATCCTAATATGCAGTGTATCAATGAAAATACCTTATTACATATCGTAATATGCAGTGTATCATTGAAAATACCATATAATATAACGTAATATGCAGTGTATCATTGAAAAGAGCTTATAACATATCCTAATATGCAGTGTATCATAGAAAATACCTTATAATATAACGTAATATGCAGTGTATCATTGAAAATACCTTATATCATATCGTAATATGCACTGTATCATTGAAAATACCTTATAATATAACGTAATATGCAGTGTATCATAGAAAATACCATGTAATATAACGTAATATACAGTGTATCATTGAAAATACCTTATAATATAACGTAATATGCAGTGTATCATTGAAAATACCTTCTAATATATCGTAGTTTATCATTGAAAATACCTTATAATATAACGTAATATGCAGTGTGTCATTGAAAATACCATATAATATAACGTAATATGCAATGTATCATTGAAAATACCTTCTAATATAACGTAATATGCAGTATATCAATGAAAATACCTTATAATATAGCGTAATATCCAGTGTATCATTGAATATACCTTATAATATAACGTAATATGCAGTGTATCATTGAAAATACCTTGTAATATAACGTAATATGCAGTGTATCATTGAAAATACCTTATAATATAACGTAATATGCAGTGTATCATTGAAAATACCTTATAATATAACGTAATATGCAGTGTATCATAGAAAATACCATGTAATATAACGTAATATACAGTGTATCATTGAAAATACCTTATAATATAACGTAATATGCAGTGTATCATTGAAAATACCTTCTAATATATCGTAGTTTATCATTGAAAATACCTTATAATATAACGTAATATGCAGTGTATCATTGAAAATACCTTATAATATAACGTAATATGCAGTGTATCATTGAAAATACCTTATAATATAACGTAATATGCAGTATATCATAGAAAATACCATGTTATATAACGTAATATACAGTGTATCATTGAAAATACCTTATAATATAACGTAATATGCAGTGTATCATTGAAAATACCTTCTAATATATCGTTGTTTATCATTGAAAATACCTTATAATATAACGTAATATGCAGTGTATCATTGAAAATACCTTCTAATATATCGTTGTTTATCATTGAAAATACCTTATAATATATCGTTGTTTATCATTGAAAATACCTTATAATATAACGTAATATGCAGTGTATCATTGAAAATACCTTATAATATAACGTAATATGCAGTGTATCATTGAAAATACCTTATAATATAACGTAATATGCAGTGTATCATTGAAAATACCTTATAACATATCCTAATATGCAGTGTATCAATGAAAATACCTTATTACATATCGTAATATGCAGTGTATCATTGAAAATACCATATAATGTAACGTAATATGCAGTGTATCATTGAAAATACCTTATAACATATCCTAATATGCAGTGTATCATAGAAAATACCTTATAATATAACGTAATATGCAGTGTATCATTGAAAATACCTTATATCATATCGTAATATGCACTGTATCATGGAAAATACCTTATAATATAACGTAATATGCAGTGTATCATTGAAAATACCTTATAATATAACGTAATATGCAGTGTATCATTGAAAATACCTTATAATATAACGTAATATGCAGTGTATCATTGAAAATACCTTATAATATAACGTAATATGCAGTAAATCATAGAAAATACCATGTAATATAACGTAATATACAGTGTATCATTGAAAATACCTTATAATATAACGTAATATGCAGTGTATCATTGAAAATACCTTCTAATATATCGTTGTTTATCATTGAAAATACCTTATAATATATCGTTGTTTATCATTGAAAATACCTTATAATATAACGTAATATGCAGTGTATCATTGAAAATACCTTATAATATAACGTAATATGCAGTGTATCATTGAAAATACCTTATAATATAACGTAATATGCAGTGTATCATTGAAAATACCTTATAACATATCCTAATATGCAGTGTATCAATGAAAATACCTTATTACATATCGTAATATGCAGTGTATCATTGAAAATACCATTTAATGTAACGTAATATGCAGTGTATCATTGAAAATACCTTATAACATATCCTAATATGCAGTGTATCATAGAAAATACCTTATAATATAACGTAATATGCAGTGTATCATTGAAAATACCTTATATCATATCGTAATATGCACTGTATCATTGAAAATACCTTATAATATAACGTAATATGCAGTGTATCATTGAAAATACCTTGTAATATATCGTAGTTTATCATTGAAAATACCTTATAATATAACGTAATATGCAGTGTATCATTGAAAATACCTTATAATATAACGTAATATGCAGTGTATCATTGAAAATACCTTATAATATAACGTAATATGCAGTATATCATAGAAAATACCATGTAATATAACGTAATATACAGTGTATCATTGAAAATACCTTATAATATAACGTAATATGCAGTGTATCATTGAAAATACCTTCTAATATATCGTTGTTTATCATTGAAAATACCTTATAATATATCGTAGTTTATCATTGAAAATACCTTATAATATAACGTAATATGCAGTGTATCATTGAAAATACCTTCTAATATATCGTAGTTTATCATTGAAAATACCTTATAATATAACGTAATATGCAGTGTATCATTGAAAATACCTTATAACATATCCTAATATGCAGTGTATCATAGAAAATACCTTATAATATAACGTAATATGCAGTGTATCATTGAAAATACCTTATAATATAGCGTAATATGCAGTGTATCATTGAAAATACCTTATAATATAGCGTAATATGCAGTGTATCATTGAAAATACCTTATAATATAACGTAATATGCAGTGTATCATTGAAAATACCTTATATCATATCGTAATATGCAGTGTATCATTGAAAATACCTTATAATATAACGTAATATGCAGTGTATCATAGAAAATACCATGTAATATAACGTAATATACAGTGTATCATTGAAAATACCTTATAATATAACGTAATATGCAGTGTATCATTGAAAATACCTTGTAATATATCGTAGTTTATCATTGAAAATACCTTATAATATAACGTAATATGCAGTGTATCATTGAAAATACCTTATAATATAACGTAATATGCAGTGTATCATTGAAAATACCTTATAATATAACGTAATATGCAGTATATCATAGAAAATACCATGTAATATAACGTAATATACAGTGTATCATTGAAAATACCTTATAATATAACGTAATATGCAGTGTATCATTGAAAATACCTTCTAATATATCGTTGTTTATCATTGAAAATACCTTATAATATAACGTAATATGCAGTGTATCATTGAAAATACCTTATAATATAACGTAATATGCAGTATATCATAGAAAATACCATGTAATATAACGTAATATACAGTGTATCATTGAAAATACCTTATAATATAACGTAATATGCAGTGTATCATTGAAAATACCTTCTAATATATCGTAGTTTATCATTGAAAATACCTTATAATATAACGTAATATGCAGTGTATCATTGAAAATACCTTATAACATATCCTAATATGCAGTGTATCATTGAAAATACCTTATAATATAACGTAATATGCAGTGTATCATAGAAAATACCATGTAATATAACTTAATATACAGTGTATCATTGAAAATACCTTATAATATAACGTAATATGCAGTGTATCATTGAAAATACCTTGTAATATATCGTAGTTTATCATTGAAAATACCTTATAATATAACGTAATATGCAGTGTATCATTGAAAATACCTTATAATATAACGTAATATGCAGTGTATCATTGAAAATACCTTATAATATAACGTAATATGCAGTATATCATAGAAAATACCATGTAATATAACGTAATATACAGTGTATCATTGAAAATACCTTATAATATAACGTAATATGCAGTGTATCATTGAAAATACCTTCTAATATATCGTTGTTTATCATTGAAAATACCTTCTAATATATCGTTGTTTATCATTGAAAATACCTTATAATATAACGTAATATGCAGTGTATCATTGAAAATACCTTCTAATATATCGTAGTTTATCATTGAAAATACCTTATAATATAACGTAATATGCAGTGTATCATTGAAAATACCTTATAACATATCCTAATATGCAGTGTATCATAGAAAATACCTTATAATATAACGTAATATGCAGTGTATCATTGAAAATACCTTATAATATAGCGTAATATGCAGTGTATCATTGAAAATACCTTATAATATAGCGTAATATGCAGTGTATCATTGAAAATACCTTATAATATAACGTAATATGCAGTGTATCATTGAAAATACCTTATATCATATCGTAATATGCAGTGTATCATTGAAAATACCTTATAATATAACGTAATATGCAGTGTATCATAGAAAATACCATGTAATATAACGTAATATACAGTGTATCATTGAAAATACCTTATAATATAACGTAATATGCAGTGTATCATTGAAAATACCTTGTAATATATCGTAGTTTATCATTGAAAATACCTTATAATATAACGTAATATGCAGTGTATCATTGAAAATACCTTATAATATAACGTAATATGCAGTGTATCATTGAAAATACCTTATAATATAACGTAATATGCAGTATATCATAGAAAATACCATGTAATATAACGTAATATACAGTGTATCATTGAAAATACCTTATAATATAACGTAATATGCAGTGTATCATTGAAAATACCTTCTAATATATCGTTGTTTATCATTGAAAATACCTTATAATATAACGTAATATGCAGTGTATCATTGAAAATACCTTATAATATAACGTAATATGCAGTATATCATAGAAAATACCATGTAATATAACGTAATATACAGTGTATCATTGAAAATACCTTATAATATAACGTAATATGCAGTGTATCATAGAAAATACCATGTAATATAACGTAATATACAGTGTATCATTGAAAATACCTTGTAATATATCGTAGTTTATCATTGAAAATACCTTATAATATAACGTAATATGCAGTGTATCATTGAAAATACCTTATAATATAACGTAATATGCAGTGTATCATTGAAAATACCTTATAATATAACGTAATATGCAGTATATCATAGAAAATACCATGTAATATAACGTAATATACAGTGTATCATTGAAAATACCTTATAATATAACGTAATATGCAGTGTATCATTGAAAATACCTTCTAATATATCGTTGTTTATCATTGAAAATACCTTATAATATATCGTTGTTTATCATTGAAAATACCTTATAATATAACGTAATATGCAGTGTATCATTGAAAATACCTTCTAATATATCGTAGTTTATCATTGAAAATACCTTATAATATAACGTAATATGCAGTGTATCATTGAAAATACCTTATAACATATCCTAATATGCAGTGTATCATAGAAAATACCTTATAATATAACGTAATATGCAGTGTATCATTGAAAATACCTTGTAATATATCGTAGTTTATCTTTGAAAATACCTTATAATATAACGTAATATGCAGTGTATCATTGAAAATACCTTATAATATAACGTAATATGCAGTGTATCATTGAAAATACCTTATAATATAGCGTAATATGCAGTGTATCATTGAAAATACCTTATAATATAGCGTAATATGCAGTATATCATTGAAAATACCTTATAATATAACGTAATATGCAGTGTATCATTGAAAATACCTTATATCATATCGTAATATGCAGTGTATCATTGAAAATACCTTATAATATAACGTAATATGCAGTGTATCATAGAAAATACCATGTAATATAACGTAATATACAGTGTATCATTGAAAATACCTTATAATATAACGTAATATGCAGTGTATCATTGAAAATACCTTGTAATATATCGTAGTTTATCTTTGAAAATACCTTATAATATAACGTAATATGCAGTGTATCATTGAAAATACCTTATAATATAACGTAATATGCAGTGTATCATTGAAAATACCTTATAATATAACGTAATATGCAGTATATCATAGAAAATACCATGTAATATAACGTAATATACAGTGTATCATTGAAAATACCTTATAATATAACGTAATATGCAGTGTATCATTGAAAATACCTTCTAATATATCGTTGTTTATCATTGAAAATACCTTATAATATAACGTAATATGCAGTGTATCATTGAAAATACCTTATAATATAACGTAATATGCAGTATATCATAGAAAATACCATGTAATATAACGTAATATACAGTGTATCATTGAAAATACCTTATAATATAACGTAATATGCAGTGTATCATTGAAAATACCTTGTAATATATCGTAGTTTATCATTGAAAATACCTTATAATATAACGTAATATGCAGTGTATCATTGAAAATACCTTATAATATAACGTAATATGCAGTATATCATAGAAAATACCATGTAATATAACGTAATATACAGTGTATCATTGAAAATACCTTATAATATAACGTAATATGCAGTATATCATAGAAAATACCATGTAATATAACGTAATATACAGTGTATCATTGAAAATACCTTATAATATAACGTAATATGCAGTGTATCATTGAAAATACCTTGTAATATATCGTAGTTTATCATTGAAAATACCTTATAATATAACGTAATATGCAGTGTATCATTGAAAATACCTTATAATATAACGTAATATGCAGTGTATCATTGAAAATACCTTATAATATAACGTAATATGCAGTATATCATAGAAAATACCATGTAATATAACGTAATATACAGTGTATCATTGAAAATACCTTATAATATAACGTAATATGCAGTGTATCATTGAAAATACCTTCTAATATATCGTTGTTTATCATTGAAAATACCTTATAATATAACGTAATATGCAGTGTATCATTGAAAATACCTTATAATATAACGTAATATGCAGTATATCATAGAAAATACCATGTAATATAACGTAATATACAGTGTATCATTGAAAATACCTTATAATATAACGTAATATGCAGTGTATCATTGAAAATACCTTCTAATATATCGTAGTTTATCATTGAAAATACCTTATAATATAACGTAATATGCAGTGTATCATTGAAAATACCTTATAACATATCCTAATATGCAGTGTATCATTGAAAATACCTTATAATATAACGTAATATGCAGTGTATCATAGAAAATACCATGTAATATAACGTAATATACAGTGTATCATTGAAAATACCTTATAATATATCGTTGTTTATCATTGAAAATACCTTATAATATAACGTAATATGCAGTGTATCATTGAAAATACCTTCTAATATATCGTAGTTTATCATTGAAAATACCTTATAATATAACGTAATATGCAGTGTATCATTGAAAATACCTTATAACATATCCTAATATGCAGTGTATCATAGAAAATACCTTATAATATAACGTAATATGCAGTTTATCATTGAAAATACCTTGTAATATATCGTAGTTTATCTTTGAAAATACCTTATAATATAACGTAATATGCAGTGTATCATTGAAAATACCTTATAATATAACGTAATATGCAGTGTATCATTGAAAATACCTTATAATATAGCGTAATATGCAGTGTATCATTGAAAATACCTTATAATATAGCGTAATATGCAGTATATCATTGAAAATACCTTATAATATAACGTAATATGCAGTGTATCATTGAAAATACCTTATATCATATCGTAATATGCAGTGTATCATTGAAAATACCTTATAATATAACGTAATATGCAGTGTATCATAGAAAATACCATGTAATATAACGTAATATACAGTGTATCATTGAAAATACCTTATAATATAACGTAATATGCAGTGTATCATTGAAAATACCTTGTAATATATCGTAGTTTATCTTTGAAAATACCTTATAATATAACGTAATATGCAGTGTATCATTGAAAATACCTTATAATATAACGTAATATGCAGTGTATCATTGAAAATACCTTATAATATAACGTAATATGCAGTGTATCATAGAAAATACCATGTAATATAACGTAATATACAGTGTATCATTGAAAATACCTTATAATATAACGTAATATGCAGTGTATCATTGAAAATACCTTCTAATATATCGTTGTTTATCATTGAAAATACCTTATAATATAACGTAATATGCAGTGTATCATTGAAAATACCTTATAATATAACGTAATATGCAGTATATCATAGAAAATACCATGTAATATAACGTAATATACAGTGTATCATTGAAAATACCTTATAATATAACGTAATATGCAGTGTATCATTGAAAATACCTTGTAATATATCGTAGTTTATCATTGAAAATACCTTATAATATAACGTAATATGCAGTGTATCATTGAAAATACCTTATAATATAACGTAATATGCAGTATATCATAGAAAATACCATGTAATATAACGTAATATACAGTGTATCATTGAAAATACCTTATAATATAACGTAATATGCAGTATATCATAGAAAATACCATGTAATATAACGTAATATACAGTGTATCATTGAAAATACCTTATAATATAACGTAATATGCAGTGTATCATTGAAAATACCTTCTAATATATCGTTGTTTATCATTGAAAATACCTTATAATATAACGTAATATGCAGTGTATCATTGAAAATACCTTATAATATAACGTAATATGCAGTGTATCATAGAAAATACCATGTAATATAACGTAATATACAGTGTATCATTGAAAATACCTTATAATATAACGTAATATGCAGTGTATCATTGAAAATACCTTCTAATATATCGTAGTTTATCATTGAAAATACCTTATAATATAACGTAATATGCAGTGTATCATTGAAAATACCTTATAACATATCCTAATATGCAGTGTATCATTGAAAATACCTTATAATATAACGTAATATGCAGTGTATCATAGAAAATACCATGTAATATAACTTAATATACAGTGTATCATTGAAAATACCTTATAATATAACGTAATATGCAGTGTATCATTGAAAATACCTTCTAATATATCGTAGTTTATCATTGAAAATACCTTATAATATAACGTAATATGCAGTGTATCATTGAAAATACCTTATAATATAACGTAATATGCAGTGTATCATTGAAAATACCTTATAATATAACGTAATATGCAGTATATCATAGAAAATACCATGTAATATAACGTAATATACAGTGTATCATTGAAAATACCTTATAATATAACGTAATATGCAGTGTATCATTGAAAATACCTTCTAATATATCGTTGTTTATCATTGAAAATACCTTATAATATATCGTTGTTTATCATTGAAAATACCTTATAATATAACGTAATATGCAGTGTATCATTGAAAATACCTTATAATATAACGTAATATGCAGTGTATCATTGAAAATACCTTATAATATAACGTAATATGCAGTATATCATAGAAAATACCATGTAATATAACGTAATATACAGTGTATCATTGAAAATACCTTATAATATAACGTAATATGCAGTGTATCATTGAAAATACCTTCTAATATATCGTTGTTTATCATTGAAAATACCTTATAATATAACGTAATATGCAGTGTATCATTGAAAATACCTTATAATATAACGTAATATGCAGTATATCATAGAAAATACCATGTAATATAACGTAATATACAGTGTATCATTGAAAATACCTTATAATATAACGTAATATGCAGTGTATCATTGAAAATACCTTCTAATATATCGTAGTTTATCATTGAAAATACCTTATAATATAACGTAATATGCAGTGTATCATTGAAAATACCTTATAACATATCCTAATATGCAGTGTATCATTGAAAATACCTTATAATATAACGTAATATGCAGTGTATCATAGAAAATACCATGTAATATAACGTAATATACAGTGTATCATTGAAAATACCTTATAATATAACGTAATATGCAGTGTATCATTGAAAATACCTTGTAATATATCGTAGTTTATCATTGAAAATACCTTATAATATAACGTAATATGCAGTGTATCATTGAAAATACCTTATAATATAACGTAATATGCAGTGTATCATTGAAAATACCTTATAATATAACGTAATATGCAGTATATCATAGAAAATACCATGTAATATAACGTAATATACAGTGTATCATTGAAAATACCTTATAATATAACGTAATATGCAGTGTATCATTGAAAATACCTTCTAATATATCGTAGTTTATCATTGAAAATACCTTATAATATATCGTTGTTTATCATTGAAAATACCTTATAATATAACGTAATATGCAGTGTATCATTGAAAATACCTTCTAATATATCGTAGTTTATCATTGAAAATACCTTATAATATAACGTAATATGCAGTGTATCATTGAAAATACCTTATAACATATCCTAATATGCAGTGTATCATAGAAAATACCTTATAATATAACGTAATATGCAGTGTATCATTGAAAATACCTTGTAATATATCGTAGTTTATCTTTGAAAATACCTTATAATATAACGTAATATGCAGTGTATCATTGAAAATACCTTATAATATAACGTAATATGCAGTGTATCATTGAAAATACCTTATAATATAGCGTAATATGCAGTGTATCATTGAAAATACCTTATAATATAGCGTAATATGCAGTATATCATTGAAAATACCTTATAATATAACGTAATATGCAGTGTATCATTGAAAATACCTTATATCATATCGTAATATGCAGTGTATCATTGAAAATACCTTATAATATAACGTAATATGCAGTGTATCATAGAAAATACCATGTAATATAACGTAATATGCAGTGTATCATTGAAAATACCTTGTAATATATCGTAGTTTATCTTTGAAAATACCTTATAATATACCGTAATATGCAGTGTATCATTGAAAATACCTTATAATATAACGTAATATGCAGTGTATCATTGAAAATACCTTATAATATAACGTAATATGCAGTATATCATAGAAAATACCATGTAATATAACGTAATATACAGTGTATCATTGAAAATACCTTATAATATAACGTAATATGCAGTATATCATAGAAAATACCATGTAATATAACGTAATATACAGTGTATCATTGAAAATACCTTATATTATAACGTAATATGCAGTGTATCATTGAAAATACCTTATAATATATCGTAGTTTATCATTGAAAATACCTTATAATATAACGTAATATGCAGTGTATCATTGAAAATACCTTATAATATAACGTAATATGCAGTGTATCATTGAAAATACCTTATAATATAACGTAATATGCAGTATATCATAGAAAATACCATGTAATATAACGTAATATACAGTGTATCATTGAAAATACCTTATAATATAACGTAATATGCAGTGTATCATTGAAAATACCTTCTAATATATCGTTGTTTATCATTGAAAATACCTTATAATATAACGTAATATGCAGTGTATCATTGAAAATACCTTATAATATAACGTAATATGCAGTATATCATAGAAAATACCATGTAATATAACGTAATATACAGTGTATCATTGAAAATACCTTATAATATAACGTAATATGCAGTGTATCATTGAAAATACCTTCTAATATATCGTAGTTTATCATTGAAAATACCTTATAATATAACGTAATATGCAGTGTATCATTGAAAATACCTTATAACATATCCTAATATGCAGTGTATCATTGAAAATACCTTATAATATAACGTAATATGCAGTGTATCATAGAAAATACCATGTAATATAACGTAATATACAGTGTATCATTGAAAATACCTTATAATATAACGTAATATGCAGTGTATCATTGAAAATACCTTGTAATATATCGTAGTTTATCATTGAAAATACCTTATAATATAACGTAATATGCAGTGTATCATTGAAAATACCTTATAATATAACGTAATATGCAGTGTATCATTGAAAATACCTTATAATATAACGTAATATGCAGCATATCATAGAAAATACCATGTAATATAACGTAATATACAGTGTATCATTGAAAATACCTTATAATATAACGTAATATGCAGTGTATCATTGAAAATACCTTGTAATATATCGTAGTTTATCATTGAAAATACCTTATAATATAACGTAATATGCAGTGTATCATTGAAAATACCTTATAATATAACGTAATATGCAGTGTATCATTGAAAATACCTTATAATATAACGTAATATGCAGTATATCATAGAAAATACCATGTAATATAACGTAATATACAGTGTATCATTGAAAATACCTTATAATATAACGTAATATGCAGTGTATCATTGAAAATACCTTCTAAGATATCGTTGTTTATCATTGAAAATACCTTATAATATAACGTAATATGCAGTGTATCATTGAAAATACCTTATAATATAACGTAATATGCAGTATATCATAGAAAATACCATGTAATATAACGTAATATACAGTGTATCATTGAAAATACCTTATAATATAACGTAATATGCAGTGTATCATTGAAAATACCTTCTAATATATCGTAGTTTATCATTGAAAATACCTTATAATATAACGTAATATGCAGTGTATCATTGAAAATACCTTATAACATATCCTAATATGCAGTGTATCATTGAAAATACCTTATAATATAACGTAATATGCAGTGTATCATAGAAAATACCATGTAATATAACGTAATATACAGTGTATCATTGAAAATACCTTATAATATAACGTAATATGCAGTGTATCATTGAAAATACCTTGTAATATATCGTAGTTTATCATTGAAAATACCTTATAATATAACGTAATATGCAGTGTATCATTGAAAATACCTTATAATATAACGTAATATGCAGTGTATCATTGAAAATACCTTATAATATAACGTAATATGCAGTGTATCATAGAAAATACCATGTAATATAACGTAATATACAGTGTATCATTGAAAATACCTTATAATATAACGTAATATGCAGTGTATCATTGAAAATACCTTCTAATATATCGTTGTTTATCATTGAAAATACCTTATAATATATCGTTGTTTATCATTGAAAATACCTTATAATATAACGTAATATGCAGTGTATCATTGAAAATACCTTCTAATATATCGTAGTTTATCATTGAAAATACCTTATAATATAACGTAATATGCAGTGTATCATTGAAAATACCTTATAACATATCCTAATATGCAGTGTATCATAGAAAATACCTTATAATATAACGTAATATGCAGTGTATCATTGAAAATACCTTGTAATATATCGTAGTTTATCTTTGAAAATACCTTATAATATAACGTAATATGCAGTGTATCATTGAAAATACCTTATAATATAGCGTAATATGCAGTATATCATTGAAAATACCTTATAATATAACGTAATATGCAGTGTATCATTGAAAATACCTTATATCATATCGTAATATGCAGTGTATCATTGAAAATACCTTATAATATAACGTAATATGCAGTGTATCATAGAAAATACCATGTAATATAACGTAATATACAGTGTATCATTGAAAATACCTTATAATATAACGTAATATGCAGTGTATCATAGAAAATACCATGTAATATAACGTAATATACAGTGTATCATTGAAAATACCTTATAATATAACGTAATATGCAGTGTATCATTGAAAATACCTCGTAATATATCGTAGTTTATCATTGAAAATACCTTATAATATAACGTAATATGCAGTGTATCATTGAAAATACCTTATAATATAACGTAATATGCAGTGTATCATTGAAAATACCTTATAATATAACGTAATATGCAGTATATCATAGAAAATACCATGTAATATAACGTAATATACAGTGTATCATTGAAAATACCTTATAATATAACGTAATATGCAGTGTATCATTGAAAATACCTTCTAATATATCGTTGTTTATCATTGAAAATACCTTATAATATATCGTTGTTTATCATTGAAAATACCTTATAATATAACGTAATATGCAGTGTATCATTGAAAATACCTTCTAATATATCGTAGTTTATCATTGAAAATACCTTATAATATAACGTAATATGCAGTGTATCATTGAAAATACCTTATAACATATCCTAATATGCAGTGTATCATAGAAAATACCTTATAATATAACGTAATATGCAGTGTATCATTGAAAATACCTTGTAATATATCGTAGTTTATCTTTGAAAATACCTTATAATATAACGTAATATGCAGTGTATCATTGAAAATACCTTATAATATAACGTAATATGCAGTGTATCATTGAAAATACCTTATAATATAGCGTAATATGCAGTGTATCATTGAAAATACCTTATAATATAGCGTAATATGCAGTATATCATTGAAAATACCTTATAATATAACGTAATATGCAGTGTATCATTGAAAATACCTTATATCATATCGTAATATGCAGTGTATCATTGAAAATACCTTATAATATAACGTAATATGCAGTGTATCATAGAAAATACCATGTAATATAACGTAATATACAGTGTATCATTGAAAATACCTTATAATATAACGTAATATGCAGTGTATCATTGAAAATACCTTATAATATATCGTAGTTTATCTTTGAAAATACCTTATAATATAACGTAATATGCAGTGTATCATTGAAAATACCTTATAATATAACGTAATATGCAGTGTATCATTGAAAATACCTTATAATATAACGTAATATGCAGTATATCATAGAAAATACCATGTAATATAACGTAATATACAGTGTATCATTGAAAATACCTTATAATATAACGTAATATGCAGTGTATCATTGAAAATACCTTCTAATATATCGTTGTTTATCATTGAAAATACCTTATAATATAACGTAATATGCAGTGTATCATTGAAAATACCTTATAATATAACGTAATATGCAGTATATCATAGAAAATACCATGTAATATAACGTAATATACAGTGTATCATTGAAAATACCTTATAATATAACGTAATATGCAGTATATCATAGAAAATACCATGTAATATAACGTAATATACAGTGTATCATTGAAAATACCTTATAATATAACGTAATATGCAGTGTATCATTGAAAATACCTTGTAATATATCGTAGTTTATCATTGAAAATACCTTATAATATAACGTAATATGCAGTGTATCATTGAAAATACCTTATAATATAACGTAATATGCAGTGTATCATTGAAAATACCTTATAATATAACGTAATATGCAGTATATCATAGAAAATACCATGTAATAAAACGTAATATACAGTGTATCATTGAAAATACCTTATAATATAACGTAATATGCAGTGTATCATTGAAAATACCTTCTAAGATATCGTTGTTTATCATTGAAAATACCTTATAATATAACGTAATATGCAGTGTATCATTGAAAATACCTTATAATATAACGTAATATGCAGTATATCAAAGAAAATACCATGTAATATAACGTAATATACAGTGTATCATTGAAAATACCTTATAATATAACGTAATATGCAGTGTATCATTGAAAATACCTTCTAATATATCGTAGTTTATCATTGAAAATACCTTATAATATAACGTAATATGCAGTGTATCATTGAAAATACCTTATAACATATCCTAATATGCAGTGTATCATTGAAAATACCTTATAATATAACGTAATATGCAGTGTATCATAGAAAATACCATGTAATATAACGTAATATACAGTGTATCATTGAAAATACCTTATAATATAACGTAATATGCAGTGTATCATTGAAAATACCTTGTAATATATCGTAGTTTATCATTTAAAATACCTTATAATATAACGTAATATGCAGTGTATCATTGAAAATACCTTATAATATAACGTAATATGCAGTGTATCATTGAAAATACCTTATAATATAACGTAATATGCAGTATATCATAGAAAATACCATGTAATATAACGTAATATACAGTGTATCATTGAAAATACCTTATAATATAACGTAATATGCAGTGTATCATTGAAAATACCTTCTAATATATCGTTGTTTATCATTGAAAATACCTTATAATATATCGTTGTTTATCATTGAAAATACCTTATAATATAACGTAATATGCAGTGTATCATTGAAAATACCTTCTAATATATCGTAGTTTATCATTGAAAATACCTTATAATATAACGTAATATGCAGTGTATCATTGAAAATACCTTATAACATATCCTAATATGCAGTGTATCATAGAAAATACCTTATAATATAACGTAATATGCAGTGTATCATTGAAAATACCTTGTAATATATCGTAGTTTATCTTTGAAAATACCTTATAATATAACGTAATATGCAGTGTATCATTGAAAATACCTTATAATATAACGTAATATGCAGTGTATCATTGAAAATACCTTATAATATAGCGTAATATGCAGTGTATCATTGAAAATACCTTATAATATAGCGTAATATGCAGTATATCATTGAAAATACCTTATAATATAACGTAATATGCAGTGTATCATAAAAAATACCATGTAATATAACGTAATATACAGTGTATCATTGAAAATACCTTATAATATAACGTAATATGCAGTGTATCATTGAAAATACCTTCTAATATATCGTTGTTTATCATTGAAAATACCTTATAATATAACGTAATATGCAGTGTATCATTGAAAATACCTTATAATATAACGTAATATGCAGTATATCATAGAAAATACCATGTAATATAACGTAATATACAGTGTATCATTGAAAATACCTTATAATATAACGTAATATGCAGTGTATCATTGAAAATACCTTGTAATATATCGTAGTTTATCATTGAAAATACCTTATAATATAACGTAATATGCAGTGTATCATTGAAAATACCTTATAATATAACGTAATATGCAGTGTATCATTGAAAATACCTTATAATATAACGTAATATGCAGTATATCATAGAAAATACCTTATAATATAACGTAATATGCAGTGTATCATTGAAAATACCTTATAATATAACGTAATATGCAGTGTATCATAGAAAATACCATGTAATATAACGTAATATACAGTGTATCATTGAAAATACCTTATAATATAACGTAATATGCAGTATATCATAGAAAATACCATGTAATATAACGTAATATACAGTGTATCATTGAAAATACCTTATAATATAACGTAATATGCAGTGTATCATTGAAAATACCTTCTAATATATCGTTGTTTATCATTGAAAATACCTTATAATATAACGTAATATGCAGTGTATCATTGAAAATACCTTCTAATATATCGTAGTTTATCATTGAAAATACCTTATAATATAACGTAATATGCAGTGTATCATTGAAAATACCTTATAACATATCCTAATATGCAGTGTATCATAGAAAATACCTTATAATATAACGTAATATGCAGTATATCAATGAAAATACCTTATAATATAGCGTAATATCCAGTGTATCATTGAAAATACCTTATAATATAACGTAATATGCAGTGTATCATTGAAAATACCTTGTAATATAACGTAATATGCAGTGTATCATTGAAAATACCTTCTAATATATCGTTGTTTATCATTGAAAATACCTTATAATATAACGTAGTATGCAGTGTATCATTGAAAATACCTTCTAATATATCGTAGTTTATCATTGAAAATACCTTATAATATAACGTAATATGCAGTGTATCATTGAAAATACCTTATTACATATCCTAATATGCAGTGTATCATAGAAAATACCTTATAATATAACGTAATATGCAGTGTATCATTGAAAATACCTTATATCATATCGTAATATGCAGTGTATCATTGAAAATACCATATAATATAACGTAATATGCAGTGTATCATTGAAAATACCTTATAACATATCCTAATATGCAGTGTATCATAGAAAATACCTTATAATATAACGTAATATTCAGTGTATCATTGAAAATACCTTATATCATATCGTAATATGCAGTGTATCATTGAAAATACCTTATAATATAACGTAATATGCAGTGTATCATAAAAAATACCATGTAATATAACGTAATATACAGTGTATCATTGAAAATACCTTATAATATAACGTAATATGCAGTGTATCATTGAAAATACCTTCTAATATATCGTAGTTTATCATTGAAAATACCTTATAATATAACGTAATATGCAGTGTATCATTGAAAATACCTTATAACATATCCTAATATGCAGTGTATCATAGAAAATACCTTATAATATAACGTAATATGCAGTGTATCATTGAAAATACCTTATTACATATCGTAATATGCAGTGTATCATTGAAAATACCATATAATATAACGTAATATGCAGTGTATCATTGAAAATACATTATAACATATCCTAATATGCAGTGTATCATAGAAAATACCTTATAATATAACGTAATATGCAGTGTATCATTGAAAATACCTTATATCATATCGTAATATGCAGTGTATCATTGAAAATACCTTATAATATAACGTAATATGCAGTGTATCATAGAAAATACCATGTAATATAACGTAATATGCAGTGTATCATTGAAAATACCTTCTAATATATCGTAGTTTATCATTGAAAATACCTTCTAATATAACGTAATATGCAGTATATCAATGAAAATACCTTATAATATAGCGTAATATCCAGTGTATCATTGAAAATACCTTATAATATATCGTAGTTTATCATTGAAAATACCTTATAATATAACGTAATATGCAGTGTATCATTGAAAATACCTTATAACATATAATAATATGCAGTGTATCATAGAAAATACCTTATAATATAACGTAATATGCAGTGTATCATTTAAAATACCTTATAATATAAAGTAACATGCAGTGTATCATTGAAAATACCTTATAATATAACGTAATATGTAGTGTATCATTGAAAATACCTTATAATATAGCGTAATATGCAGTGTATCATTGAAAATACCTTATAATATAGCGTAATATGCAGTGTATCATTGAAAATACCTTATAATATAACGTAATATGCAGTGTATCATTGAAAATACCTTATAATATAACGTAATATGCAGTGTATCATAGAAAATACCATGTAATATAACGTAATATACAGTGTATCATTGAAAATACCTTATAATATAACGTAATATGCAGTGTATCATTGAAAATACCTTCTAATATATCGCAGTTTATCATTGAAAATACCTTATAATATAACGTAATATGCAGTGTGTCCTTGAAAATACCATATAATATAACGTAATATGCAATGTATCATTGAAAATACCTTCTAATATAACGTAATATGCAGTATATCAATGAAAATACCTTATAATATAGCGTAATATCCAGTGTATCATTGAAAATACCTTATAATATAACGTAATATGCAGTGTATCATTGAAAATACCTTGTAATATAACGTAATATGCAGTGTATCATTGAAAATACCTTATAATATAACGTAATATGCAGTGTATCATTGAAAATACCTTATAATATAACGTAATATGCAGTGTATCATAGAAAATACCATCTAATATAACTTAATATACAGTGTATCATTGAAAATACCTTATAATATAACGTAATATGCAGTGTATCATTGAAAATACCTTCTAATATATCGTTGTTTATCATTGAAAATACCTTATAATATAACGTAATATGCAGTGTATCATTGAAAATACCTTCTAATATATCGTAGTTTATCATTGAAAATACCTTATAATATAACGTAATATGCAGTGTATCATTGAAAATACCTTATAACATATAATAATATGCAGTGTATCATAGAAAATACCTTATAATATAACGTAATATGCAGTGTATCATTTAAAATACCTTATAATATAAAGTAACATGCAGTGTATCATTGAAAATACCTTATAATATAACGTAATATGTAGTGTATCATTGAAAATACCTTATAATATAGCGTAATATGCAGTGTATCATTGAAAATACCTTATAATATAGCGTAATATGCAGTGTATCATTGAAAATACCTTATAATATAACGTAATATGCAGTGTATCATTGAAAATACCTTATAATATAACGTAATATGCAGTGTATCATAGAAAATACCATGTAATATAACGTAATATGCAGTGTATCATTGAAAATACCTTATAATATAACGTAATATGCAGTGTATCATTGAAAATACCTTCTAATATATCGTAGTTTATCATTGAAAATACCTTATAATATAACGTAATATGCAGTGTATCATTGAAAATACCTTATAATATAAAGTAACATGCAGTGTATCATTGAAAATACCTTATAATATAACGTAATATGTAGTGTATCATTGAAAATACCTTATACTATAGCGTAATATGCAGTGTATCATTGAAAATACCTTATAATATAGCGTAATATGCAGTGTATCATTGAAAATACCTTATAATATAACGTAATATGCAGTGTATCATTGAAAATACCTTATAATATAACGTAATATGCAGTGTATCATTGAAAATACCTTATAATATAACGTAATATGCAGTGTATCATTGAAAATACCTTATAACATATCCTAATATGCAGTGTATCAATGAAAATACCATGTAATATAACGTAATATGCAGTGTATCATTGAAAATACCTTATTACATATCGTAATATGCAGTGTATCATTGAAAATACCATATAATATAACGTAATATGCAGTGTATCATTGAAAATACCTTATAACATATCCTAATATGCAGTGTATCATAGAAAATACCTTATAATATAACGTAATATGCAGTGTATCATAGAAAATACCATGTAATATAACGTAATATACAGTGTATCATTGAAAATACCTTATAATATAACGTAATATGCAGTGTATCATTGAAAATACCTTCTAATATATCGTAGTTTATCATTGAAAATACCTTATAATATAACGTAATATGCAGTGTATCATTGAAAATACCTTATAATATAACGTAATATGCAGTGTATCATTGAAAATACCTTATAATATAACGTAATATGCAGTGTATCATTGAAAATACCTTATAATATAACGTAATATGCAGTGTATCATAGAAAATACCATGTAATATAACGTAATATACAGTGTATCATTGAAAATACCTTATAATATAACGTAATATGCAGTGTATCATTGAAAATACCTTCTAATATATCGTTGTTTATCATTGAAAATACCTTATAATATAACGTAATATGCAGTGTATCATTGAAAATACCTTCTAATATATCGTAGTTTATCATTGAAAATACCTTATAATTTAACGTAATATGCAGTGTATCATTGAAAATACCTTATAACATATCCTAATATGCAGTGTATCAATGAAAATACCATGTAATATAACGTAATATGCAGTGTATCATTGAAAATACCTTATTACATATCGTAATATGCAGTGTATCATTGAAAATACCATATAATATAACGTAATATGCAGTGTATCATTGAAAATACCTTATAACATATCCTAATATGCAGTGTATCATAGAAAATACCTTATAATATAACGTAATATGCAGTGTATCATAGAAAATACCATGTAATATAACGTAATATACAGTGTATCATTGAAAATACCTTATAATATAACGTAATATGCAGTGTATCATTGAAAATACCTTCTAATATATCGTAGTTTATCATTGAAAATACCTTATAATATAGCGTAATATGCAGTGTATCATTGAAAATACCTTATAATATAGCGTAATATGCAGTGTTTCATTGAAAATACCTTATAATATAACGTAATATGCAGTGTATCATTGAAAATACCTTATAATATAACGTAATATGCAGTGTATCATTGAAAATACCTTATAATATAACGTAATATGCAGTGTATCATTGAAAATACCATATAATATAACGTAATATGCAGTGTATCATTGAAAATACCTTATAACATATCCTAATATGCAGTGTATCATAGAAAATACCTTATAATATAACGTAATATGCAGTGTATCATTGAAAATACCTTATAATATAACGTAACATGCAGTGTATCATTGAAAATACCTTATAATATAACGTAATATGTAGTGTATCATTGAAAATACCTTATAATATAGCGTAACATGCAGTGTATCATTGAAAATACCTTATAATATAACGTAATATGTAGTGTATCATTGAAAATACCTTATAATATAACGTAATATGCAGTGTATCATTGAAAATACCTTATAATATAACGTAATATGCAGTGTATCATTGAAAATACCTTATAATATAACGTAATATGCAGTGTATCATTGAAAATACCTTATAATATAACGTAATATGCAGTGTATCATTGAAAATACCTTATAATATAGCGTAATATGCAGTGTATCATTGAAAATACCTTATAATATAACGTAATATGCAGTGTATCATTGAAAATACCTTATAATATAACGTAATATGCAGTGTATCATTGAAAATACCTTATAATATAACGTAATATGCAGTGTATCATTGAAAATACCATATAATATAACGTAATATGCAGTGTATCATTGAAAATACCTTATAACATATCCTAATATGCAGTGTATCATAGAAAATACCTTATAATATAACGTAATATGCAGTGTATCATTGAAAATACCTTATAATATAAAGTAACATGCAGTGTATCATTGAAAATACCTTATAATATAACGTAATATGTAGTGTATCATTGAAAATACCTTATAATATAGCGTAACATGCAGTGTATCATTGAAAATACCTTATAATATAACGTAATATGTAGTGTATCATTGAAAATACCTTATAATATAACGTAATATGCAGTGTATCATTGAAAATACCTTATAATATAACGTAATATGCAGTGTATCATTGAAAATACCTTATAATATAACGTAATATGCAGTGTATCATTGAAAATACCTTATAATATAACGTAATATGCAGTGTATCATTGAAAATACCTTATAATATAACGTAATATGCAGTGTATCATAGAAAATACCATGTAATATAACGTAATATACAGTGTATCATTGAAAATACCTTATAATATAACGTAATATGCAGTGTATCATTGAAAATACCTTCTAATATATCGTTGTTTATCATTGAAAATACCTTATAATATAACGTAATATGCAGTGTATCATTGAAAATACCTTCTAATATATCGTAGTTTATCATTGAAAATACTTTATAATATAACGTAATATGCAGTGTATCATTGAAAATACCTTATAACATATCCTAATATGCAGTGTATCATAGAAAATACCTTATAATATAACGTAATATGCAGTGTATCATTTAAAATACCTTATAATATAAAGTAACATGCAGTGTATCATTGAAAATACCTTATAATATAACGTAGTATGTAGTGTATCATTGAAAATACCTTATAATATAGCGTAATATGCAGTGTATCATTGAAAATACCTTATAATATAGCGTAATATGCAGTGTATCATTGAAAATACCTTATAATATAACGTAATATGCAGTGTATCATTGAAAATACCTTATAATATAACGTAATATGCAGTGTATCATTGAAAATACCTTATAATATAACGTAATATGCAGTGTATCATTGAAAATACCATATAATATAACGTAATATGCAGTGTATCATTGAAAATACCTTATAACATATCCTAATATGCAGTGTATCATAGAAAATACCTTATAATATAACGTAATATGCAGTGTATCATTGAAAATACCTTATAATATAAAGTAACATGCAGTGTATCATTGAAAATACCTTATAATATAACGTAATATGTAGTGTATCATTGAAAATACCTTATAATATAGCGTAACATGCAGTGTATCATTGAAAATACCTTATAATATAACGTAATATGTAGTGTATCATTGAAAATACCTTATAATATAACGTAATATGCAGTGTATCATTGAAAATACCTTATAATATAACGTAATATGCAGTGTATCATTGAAAATACCTTATAATATAACGTAATATGCAGTGTATCATTGAAAATACCTTATAACATATCCTAATATGCAGTGTATCAATGAAAATACCATGTAATATAACGTAATATGCAGTGTATCATTGAAAATACCTTATTACATATCGTAATATGCAGTGTATCATTGAAAATACCATATAATATAACGTAATATGCAGTGTATCATTGAAAATACCTTATAACATATCCTAATATGCAGTGTATCATAGAAAATACCTTATAATATAACGTAATATGCAGTGTATCATTGAAAATACCTTATAATATAAAGTAACATGCAGTGTATCATTGAAAATACCTTATAATATAACGTAATATGTAGTGTATCATTGAAAATACCTTATAATATAGCGTAATATGCAGTGTATCATTGAAAATACCTTATAATATAGCGTAATATGCAGTGTATCATTGAAAATACCTTATAATATAACGTAATATGCAGTGTATCATTGAAAATACCTTATAATATAACGTAATATGCAGTGTATCATTGAAAATACCTTATAATATAACGTAAT
This sequence comes from Lasioglossum lativentre, assembly GCA_916610255.1. Lineage (NCBI taxonomy): Eukaryota > Metazoa > Arthropoda > Insecta > Hymenoptera > Halictidae > Lasioglossum > Lasioglossum lativentre. The sequence continues at coordinate 50,195 of CAKAJI010000624.1, forward strand.
ATGCAGTGTATCATTGAAAATACCATATAATATAACGTAATATGCAGTGTATCATTGAAAATACCTTATAACATATCCTAATATGCAGTGTATCATAGAAAATACCTTATAATATAACGTAATATGCAGTGTATCATTGAAAATACCTTATAATATAACGTAACATGCAGTGTATCATTGAAAATACCTTATAATATAACGTAATATGTAGTGTATCATTGAAAATACCTTATAATATAGCGTAACATGCAGTGTATCATTGAAAATACCTTATAATATAACGTAATATGTAGTGTATCATTGAAAATACCTTATAATATAACGTAATATGCAGTGTATCATTGAAAATACCTTATAATATAACGTAATATGCAGTGTATCATTGAAAATACCTTATAATATAACGTAATATGCAGTGTATCATTGAAAATACCTTATAACATATCCTAATATGCAGTGTATCAATGAAAATACCATGTAATATAACGTAATATGCAGTGTATCATTGAAAATACCTTATTACATATCGTAATATGCAGTGTATCATTGAAAATACCATATAATATAACGTAATATGCAGTGTATCATTGAAAATACCTTATAACATATCCTAATATGCAGTGTATCATAGAAAATACCTTATAATATAACGTAATATGCAGTGTATCATTGAAAATACCTTATATCATATCGTAATATGCAGTGTATCATTGAAAATACCTTATAATATAACGTAATATGCAGTGTATCATTGAAAATACCTTCTAATATATCGTTGTTTATCATTGAAAATACCTTATAATATAACGTAATATGCAGTGTATCATTGAAAATACCTTATAATATATCGTAGTTTATCATTGAAAATACCTTATAATATAACGTAATATGCAGTGTATCATTGAAAATACCTTATAACATATAATAATATGCAGTGTATCATAGAAAATACCTTATAATATAACGTAATATGCAGTGTATCATTTAAAATACCTTATAATATAAAGTAACATGCAGTGTATCAATGAAAATACCTTATAATATAACGTAATATGTAGTGTATCATTGAAAATACCTTATAATATAGCGTAATATGCAGTGTATCATTGAAAATACCTTATAATATAGCGTAATATGCAGTGTATCATTGAAAATACCTTATAATATAACGTAATATGCAGTGTATCATTGAAAATACCTTATAATATAACGTAATATGCAGTGTATCATAGAAAATACCATGTAATATAACGTAATATACAGTGTATCATTGAAAATACCTTATAATATAACGTAATATGCAGTGTATCATTGAAAATACCTTCTAATATATCGTAGTTTATCATTGAAAATACCTTATAATATAACGTAATATGCAGTGTGTCCTTGAAAATACCATATAATATAACGTAATATCCAGTGTATCATTGAAAATACCTTATAGTATAACGTAATATGCAGTGTATCATTGAAAATACCTTGTAATATAACGTAATATGCAGTGTATCATTGAAAATACCTTATAATATAACGTAATATGCAGTGTATCATTGAAAATACCTTATAATATAACGTAATATGCAGTGTATCATAGAAAATACCATCTAATATAACGTAATATACAGTGTATCATTGAAAATACCTTATAATATAACGTAATATGCAGTGTATCATTGAAAATACCTTCTAATATATCGTAGTTTATCATTGAAAATACCTTCTAATATATCGTAGTTTATCATTGAAAATACCTTATAATATAACGTAATATGCAGTGTATCATTGAAAATACCTTATAATATAACGTAATATGCAGTGTATCATTGAAAATACCTTCTAATATATCGTTGTTTATCATTGAAAATACCTTATAATATAACGTAATATGCAGTGTATCATTGAAAATACCTTCTAATATATCGTAGTTTATCATTGAAAATACCTTATAATATAACGTAATATGCAGTGTATCATTGAAAATACCTTATAACATATAATAATATGCAGTGTATCATAGAAAATACCTTATAATATAACGTAATATGCAGTGTATCATTTAAAATACCTTATAATATAAAGTAACATGCAGTGTATCATTGAAAATACCTTATAATATAACGTAATATGTAGTGTATCATTGAAAATACCTTATAATATATCGTAATATGCAGTGTATCATTGAAAATACCTTATAATATAGCGTAATATGCAGTGTATCATTGAAAATACCTTATAATATAACGTAATATGCAGTGTATCATTGAAAATACCTTATAATATAACGTAATATGCAGTGTATCATAGAAAATACCATGTAATATAACGTAATATACAGTGTATCATTGAAAATACCTTATAATATAACGTAATATGCAGTGTATCATTGAAAATACCTTCTAATATATCGTAGTTTATCATTGAAAATACCTTATAATATAACGTAATATGCAGTGTGTCATTGAAAATACCATATAATATAACGTAATATGCAATGTATCATTGAAAATACCTTCTAATATAACGTAATATGCAGTATATCAATGAAAATACCTTATAATATAGCGTAATATCCAGTGTATCATTGAAAATACCTTATAATATAACGTAATATGCAGTGTATCATTGAAAATACCTTGTAATATAACGTAATATGCAGTGTATCATTGAAAATACCTTATAATATAACGTAATATGCAGTGTATCATTGAAAATACCTTATAATATAACGTAATATGCAGTGTATCATAGAAAATACCATATAATATAACGTAATATGCAGTGTATCATTGAAAATACCTTATAACATATCCTAATATGCAGTGTATCATAGAAAATACCTTATAATATAACGTAATATGCAGTGTATCATTGAAAATACCTTATATCATATCGTAATATGCAGTGTATCATTGAAAATACCTTATAATATAACGTAATATGCAGTGTATCATTGAAAATACCTTCTAATATATCGTTGTTTATCATTGAAAATACCTTATAATATAACGTAATATGCAGTGTATCATTGAAAATACCTTCTAATATATCGTAGTTTATCATTGAAAATACCTTATAATATAACGTAATATGCAGTGTATCATTGAAAATACCTTATAACATATAATAATATGCAGTGTATCATAGAAAATACCTTATAATATAACGTAATATGCAGTGTATCATTTAAAATACCTTATAATATAAAGTAACATGCAGTGTATCATTGAAAATACCTTATAATATAACGTAATATGTAGTGTATCATTGAAAATACCTTATAATATAGCGTAATATGCAGTGTATCATTGAAAATACCTTATAATATAGCGTAATATGCAGTGTATCATTGAAAATACCTTATAATATAACGTAATATGCAGTGTATCATTGAAAATACCTTATAATATAACGTAATATGCAGTGTATCATAGAAAATACCATGTAATATAACGTAATATACAGTGTATCATTGAAAATACCTTATAATATAACGTAATATGCAGTGTATCATTGAAAATACCTTCTAATATATCGTAGTTTATCATTGAAAATACCTTATAATATAACGTAATATGCAGTGTGTCATTGAAAATACCATATAATATAACGTAATATGCAATGTATCATTGAAAATACCTTCTAATATAACGTAATATGCAGTATATCAATGAAAATACCTTATAATATAGCGTAATATCCAGTGTATCATTGAAAATACCTTATAATATAACGTAATATGCAGTGTATCATTGAAAATACCTTGTAATATAACGTAATGTGCAGTGTATCATTGAAAATACCTTATAATATAACGTAATATGCAGTGTATCATTGAAAATACCTTATAATATAACGTAATATGCAGTGTATCATAGAAAATACCATGTAATATAACGTAATATACAGTGTATCATTGAAAATACCTTATAATATAACGTAATATGCAGTGTATCATTGAAAATACCTTCTAATATATCGTAGTTTATCATTGAAAATACCTTATAATATAACGTAATATGCAGTGTATCATTGAAAATACCTTCTAATATATCGTAGTTTATCATTGAAAATACCTTATAATATAACGTAATATGCAGTGTATCATTGAAAATACCTTATAATATAACGTAATATGCAGTGTATCATTGAAAATACCTTATAATATAACGTAATATGCAGTGTATCATAGAAAATACCATGTAATATAACGTAATATACAGTGTATCATTGAAAATACCTTATAATATAACGTAATATGGAGTGTATCATTGAAAATACCTTCTAATATATCGTTGTTTATCATTGAAAATACCTTATAATATAACGTAATATGCAGTGTATCATTGAAAATACCTTCTAATATATCGTAGTTTATCATTGAAAATACCTTATAATATAACGTAATATGCAGTGTATCATTGAAAATACCTTATAACATATCCTAATATGCAGTGTATCATAGAAAATACCTTATAATATAACGTAATATGCAGTGTATCATTTAAAACACCTTATAATATAAAGTAACATGCAGTGTATCATTGAAAATACCTTATAATATAACGTAATATGTAGTGTATCATTGAAAATACCTTATAATATAGCGTAATATGCAGTGTATCATTGAAAATACCTTATAATATAGCGTAATATGCAGTGTATCATTGAAAATACCTTATAATATAACGTAATATGCAGTGTATCATTGAAAATACCTTATAATATAACGTAATATGCAGTGTATCATTGAAAATACCTTATAATATATCGTAATATGCAGTGTATCATTGAAAATACCTTATAATATAGCGTAATATGCAGTGTATCATTGAAAATACCTTATAATATAGCGTAATATGCAGTGTATCATTGAAAATACCTTATAATATAACGTAATATGCAGTGTATCATTGAAAATACCTTATAATATAACGTAATATGCAGTGTATCATTGAAAATACCTTATAATATATCGTAATATGCAGTGTATCATTGAAAATACCATATAATATAACGTAATATGCAGTGTATCATTGAAAATACCTTATAACATATCCTAATATGCAGTGTATCATAGAAAATACCTTATAATATAACGTAATATGCAGTGTATCATTGAAAATACCTTATAATATAAAGTAACATGCAGTGTATCATTGAAAATACCTTATAATATAACGTAATATGTAGTGTATCATTGAAAATACCTTATAATATAGCGTAATATGCAGAGTATCATTGAAAATACCTTATAATATAGCGTAATATGCAGTGTATCATTGAAAATACCTTATAATATAACGTAATATGCAGTGTATCATTGAAAATACCATGTAATATAACGTAATATACAGTGTATCATTGAAAATACCTTATAATATATCGTAATATGCAGTGTATCATTGAAAATACCTTCTAATATATCGTAGTTTATCATTGAAAATACCTTATAATATAACGTAATATGCAGTGTGTCATTGAAAATACCATATAATATAACGTAATATGCAATGTATCATTGAAAATACCTTCTAATATAACGTAATATGCAGTATATCAATGAAAATACCTTATAATATAGCGTAATATCCAGTGTATCATTGAAAATACCTTATAATATAACGTAATATGCAGTGTATCATTGAAAATACCTTATAATATAACGTAATATGCAGTGTATCATTGAAAATACCTTATAATATAACGTAATATGCAGTGTATCATTGAAAATACCTTATAATATATCGTAGTTTATCATTGAAAATACCTTATAATATAACGTAATATGCAGTGTATCATTCAAAATACCTTATAATATAACGTAATATGCAGTGTATCATTGAAAATACCTTATAATATAACGTAATATGCAGTGTATCATAGAAAATACCATGTAATATAACGTAATATACAGTGTATCATTGAAAATACCTTATAATATAACGTAATATGCAGTGTATCATTGAAAATACCTTCTAATATATCGTTGTTTATCATTGAAAATACCTTATAATATAACGTAATATGCAGTGTATCATTGAAAATACCTTCTAATATATCGTAGTTTATCATTGAAAATACCTTATAATATAACGTAATATGCAGTGTATCATTGAAAATACCTTCTAATATATCGTAGTTTATCATTGAAAATACCTTATAATATAACGTAATATGCAGTGTATCATTGAAAATACCTTATAACATATCCTAATATGCAGTGTATCATAGAAAATACCTTATAATATAACGTAATATGCAGTGTATCATTTAAAACACCTTATAATATAAAGTAACATGCAGTGTATCATTGAAAATACCTTATAATATAACGTAATATGTAGTGTATCATTGAAAATACCTTATAATATAGCGTAATATGCAGTGTATCATTGAAAATACCTTATAATATAGCGTAATATGCAGTGTATCATTGAAAATACCTTATAATATAACGTAATATGCAGTGTATCATTGAAAATACCTTATAATATAACGTAATATGCAGTGTATCATAGAAAATACCATGTAATATAACGTAATATACAGTGTATCATTGAAAATACCTTATAATATAACGTAATATGCAGTGTATCATTGAAAATACCTTCTAATATATCGTAGTTTATCATTGAAAATACCTTATAATATAACGTAATATGCAGTGTGTCATTGAAAATACCATATAATATAACGTAATATGCAATGTATCATTGAAAATACCTTCTAATATAATGTAATATGCAGTATATCAATGAAAATACCTTATAATATAGCGTAATATCCAGTGTATCATTGAAAATACCTTATAATATAACGTAATATGCAGTGTATCATTGAAAATACCTTGTAATATAACGTAATATGCAGTGTATCATTGAAAATACCTTATAATATAACGTAATATGCAGTGTATCATTGAAAATACCTTATAACATATCCTAATATGCAGTGTATCATAGAAAATACCTTATAATATATCGTAATATGCAGTGTATCATTTAAAATACCTTATAATATAAAGTAACATGCAGTGTATCATTGAAAATACCTTATAATATAACGTAATATGTAGTGTATCATTGAAAATACCTTATAACATATCCTAATATATAGTGTATCATAGAAAATACCTTATAATATAACGTAATATGCAGTGTATCATTGAAAATACCTTATAATATAAAGTAACATGCAGTGTATCATTGAAAATACCTTATAATATAACGTAATATGTAGTGTATCATTGAAAATACCTTATAATATAGCGTAATATGCAGTGTATCATTGAAAATACCTTATAATATAACGTAATATGCAGTGTATCATTGAAAATACCTTATAATATAACGTAATATGCAGTGTATCATTGAAAATACCTTCTAATATATCGTTGTTTATCATTGAAAATACCTTATAATATAACGTAATATGCAGTGTATCATTGAAAATACCTTCTAATATATCGTAGTTTATCATTGAAAATACCTTATAATATAACGTAATATGCAGTGTATCATTGAAAATACCTTATAACATATCCTAATATGCAGTGTATCATAGAAAATACCTTATAATATAACGTAATATGCAGTGTATCATTTAAAATACCTTATAATATAAAGTAACATGCAGTGTATCATTGAAAATACCTTATAATATATCGTAATATGCAGTGTATCATTGAAAATACCATATAATATAACGTAATATGCAGTGTATCATTGAAAATACCTTATAACATATCCTAATATGCAGTGTATCATAGAAAATACCTTATAATATAACGTAATATGCAGTGTATCATTGAAAATACCTTCTAATATATCGTTGTTTATCATTGAAAATACCTTATAATATAACGTAATATGCAGTGTATCATTGAAAATACCTTCTAATATATCGTAGTTTATCATTGAAAATACCTTATAATATAACGTAATATGCAGTGTATCATTGAAAATACCTTATAACATATCCTAATATGCAGTGTATCATAGAAAATACCTTATAATATAACGTAATATGCAGTGTATCATTGAAAATACCTTGTAATATAACGTAATATGCAGTGTATCATTGAAAATACCTTATAATATAACGTAATATGCAGTGTATCATTGAAAATACCTTATAATATATCGTAGTTTATCATTGAAAATACCTTATAATATAACGTAATATGCAGTGTATCATTCAAAATACCTTATAATATAACGTAATATGCAGTGTATCATTGAAAATACCTTATAATATAACGTAATATGCAGTGTATCATAGAAAATACCATGTAATATAACGTAATATACAGTGTATCATTGAAAATACCTTATAATATAACGTAATATGCAGTGTATCATTGAAAATACCTTCTAATATATCGTTGTTTATCATTGAAAATACCTTATAATATAACGTAATATGCAGTGTATCATTGAAAATACCTTCTAATATATCGTTGTTTATCATTGAAAATACCTTATAATATAACGTAATATGCAGTGTATCATTGAAAATACCTTCTAATATATCGTAGTTTATCATTGAAAATACCTTATAATATAACGTAATATGCAGTGTATCATTGAAAATACCTTATAACATATCCTAATATGCAGTGTATCATAGAAAATACCTTATAATATAACGTAATATGCAGTGTATCATTTAAAATACCTTATAATATAAAGTAACATGCAGTGTATCATTGAAAATACCTTCTAATATATCGTAGTTTATCATTGAAAATACCTTATAATATAACGTAATATACAGTGTATCATTGAAAATACCTTATAATATAACGTAATATGCAGTGTATCATTGAAAATACCTTCTAATATATCGTTGTTTATCATTGAAAATACCTTATAATATAACGTAATATGCAGTGTATCATTGAAAATACCTTCTAATATATCGTTGTTTATCATTGAAAATACCTTATAATATAACGTAATATGCAGTGTATCATTGAAAATACCTTCTAATATATCGTAGTTTATCATTGAAAATACCTTATAATATAACGTAATATGCAGTGTATCATTGAAAATACCTTATAACATATCCTAATATGCAGTGTATCATAGAAAATACCTTATAATATAACGTAATATGCAGTGTATCATTTAAAATACCTTATAATATAAAGTAACATGCAGTGTATCATTGAAAATACCTTATAATATAACGTAATATGTAGTGTATCATTGAAAATACCTTATAATATAGCGTAATATGCAGTGTATCATTGAAAATACCTTATAATATAGCGTAATATGCAGTGTATCATTGAAAATACCTTATAATATAACGTAATATGCAGTGTATCATTGAAAATACCTTATAATATAACGTAATATGCAGTGTATCATAGAAAATACCATGTAATATAACGTAATATACAGTGTATCATTGAAAATACCTTATAATATAACGTAATATGCAGTGTATCATTGAAAATACCTTCTAATATATCGTAGTTTATCATTGAAAATACCTTATAATATAACGTAATATGCAGTGTGTCATTGAAAATACCATATAATATAACGTAATATGCAATGTATCATTGAAAATACCTTCTAATATAATGTAATATGCAGTATATCAATGAAAATACCTTATAATATAGCGTAATATCCAGTGTATCATTGAAAATACCTTATAATATAACGTAATATGCAGTGTATCATTGAAAATACCTTGTAATATAACGTAATATGCAGTGTATCATTGAAAATACCTTATAATATAACGTAATATGCAGTGTATCATTGAAAATACCTTATAACATATCCTAATATGCAGTGTATCATAGAAAATACCTTATAATATAACGTAATATGCAGTGTATCATTTAAAATACCTTATAATATAAAGTAACATGCAGTGTATCATTGAAAATACCTTATAATATAACGTAATATGTAGTGTATCATTGAAAATACCTTATAACATATCCTAATATATAGTGTATCATAGAAAATACCTTATAATATAACGTAATATGCAGTGTATCATTGAAAATACCTTATAATATAAAGTAACATGCAGTGTATCATTGAAAATACCTTATAATATAGCGTAATATGCAGTGTATCATTGAAAATACCTTATAATATAACGTAATATGCAGTGTATCATTGAAAATACCTTATAATATAACGTAATATGCAGTGTATCATAGAAAATACCATGTAATATAACGTAATATACAGTGTATCATTGAAAATACCTTATAATATAACGTAATATGCAGTGTATCATTGAAAATACCTTCTAATATATCGTAGTTTATCATTGAAAATACCTTATAATATAACGTAATATGCAGTGTGTCATTGAAAATACCATATAATATAACGTAATATGCAATGTATCATTGAAAATACCTTCTAATATAATGTAATATGCAGTATATCAATGAAAATACCTTATAATATAGCGTAATATCCAGTGTATCATTGAAAATACCTTATAATATAACGTAATATGCAGTGTATCATTGAAAATACCTTGTAATATAACGTAATATGCAGTGTATCATTGAAAATACCTTATAATATAACGTAATATGCAGTGTATCATTGAAAATACCTTATAACATATCCTAATATGCAGTGTATCATAGAAAATACCTTATAATATAACGTAATATGCAGTGTATCATTTAAAATACCTTATAATATAAAGTAACATGCAGTGTATCATTGAAAATACCTTATAATATAACGTAATATGTAGTGTATCATTGAAAATACCTTATAACATATCCTAATATATAGTGTATCATAGAAAATACCTTATAATATAACGTAATATGCAGTGTATCATTGAAAATACCTTATAATATAAAGTAACATGCAGTGTATCATTGAAAATACCTTATAATATAACGTAATATGTAGTGTATCATTGAAAATACCTTATAATATAGCGTAATATGCAGTGTATCATTGAAAATACCTTATAATATAACGTAATATGCAGTGTATCATTGAAAATACCTTATAATATAACGTAATATGCAGTGTATCATTGAAAATACCTTCTAATATATCGTTGTTTATCATTGAAAATACCTTATAATATAACGTAATATGCAGTGTATCATTGAAAATACCTTCTAATATATCGTAGTTTATCATTGAAAATACCTTATAATATAACGTAATATGCAGTGTATCATTGAAAATACCTTATAACATATCCTAATATGCAGTGTATCATAGAAAATACCTTATAATATAACGTAATATGCAGTGTATCATTTAAAATACCTTATAATATATAGTAACATGCAGTGTATCATTGAAAATACCTTATAATATATCGTAATATGCAGTGTATCATTGAAAATACCATATAATATAACGTAATATGCAGTGTATCATTGAAAATACCTTATAACATATCCTAATATGCAGTGTATCATAGAAAATACCTTATAATATAACGTAATATGCAGTGTATCATTGAAAATACCTTCTAATATATCGTTGTTTATCATTGAAAATACCTTATAATATAACGTAATATGCAGTGTATCATTGAAAATACCTTCTAATATATCGTAGTTTATCATTGAAAATACCTTATAATATAACGTAATATGCAGTGTATCATTGAAAATACCTTATAACATATCCTAATATGCAGTGTATCATAGAAAATACCTTATAATATAACGTAATATGCAGTGTATCATTTAAAATACCTTATAATATAAAGTAACATGCAGTGTATCATTGAAAATACCTTATAATATATCGTAATATGCAGTGTATCATTGAAAATACCATATAATATAACGTAATATGCAGTGTATCATTGAAAATACCTTATAACATATCCTAATATGCAGTGTATCATAGAAAATACCTTATAATATAACGTAATATGCAGTGTATCATTGAAAATACCTTATAATATAAAGTAACATGCAGTGTATCATTGAAAATACCTTATAATATAACGTAATATGCAGTGTATCATTGAAAATACCTTATAATATAACGTAATATGCAGTGTATCATTGAAAATACCTTATAACATATCCTAATATGCAGTGTATCATAGAAAATACCTTATAATATAACGTAATATGCAGTGTATCATTTAAAATACCTTATAATATAAAGTAACATGCAGTGTATCATTGAAAATACCTTATAATATAACGTAATATGTAGTGTATCATTGAAAATACCTTATAATATAGCGTAATATGCAGTGTATCATTGAAAATACCTTATAATATAGCGTAATATGCAGTGTATCATTGAAAATACCTTATAATATAACGTAATATGCAGTGTATCATTGAAAATACCTTATAATATAACGTAATATGCAGTGTATCATAGAAAATACCTTATAATATAACGTAATATGCAGTGTATCATTTAAAATACCTTATAATATAAAGTAACATGCAGTGTATCATTGAAAATACCTTATAATATAACGTAATATGTAGTGTATCATTGAAAATACCTTATAATATAGCGTAATATGCAGTGTATCATTGAAAATACCTTATAATATAGCGTAATATGCAGTGTATCATTGAAAATACCTTATAATATAACGTAATATGCAGTGTATCATTGAAAATACCTTATAATATAACGTAATATGCAGTGTATCATAGAAAATACCATGTAATATAACGTAATATACAGTGTATCATTGAAAATACCTTATAATATAACGTAATATGCAGTGTATCATTGAAAATACCTTCTAATATATCGTAGTTTATCATTGAAAATACCTTATAATATAACGTAATATGCAGTGTGTCATTGAAAATACCATATAATATAACGTAATATGCAATGTATCATTGAAAATACCTTATAATATAACGTAATATGCAGTGTATCATTGAAAATACCTTATAATATATCGTAATATGCAGTGTATCATTGAAAATACCTTATAATATAACGTAATATGTAGTGTATCATTGAAAATACCTTATAATATAGCGTAATATGCAGTGTATCATTGAAAATACCTTATAATATAACGTAATATGCAGTGTATCATTGAAAATACCTTATAACATATCCTAATATGCAGTGTATCATAGAAAATACCTTATAATATAACGTAATATGCAGTGTATCATTTAAAATACCTTATAATATAAAGTAACATGCAGTGTATCATTGAAAATACCTTATAATATAACGTAATATGTAGTGTATCATTGAAAATACCTTATAATATAGCGTAATATGCAGTGTATCATTGAAAATACCTTATAATATAGCGTAATATGCAGTGTATCATTGAAAATACCTTATAATATAACGTAATATGCAGTGTATCATTGAAAATACCTTATAATATAACGTAATATGCAGTGTATCATTGAAAATACCTTATAATATATCGTAATATGCAGTGTATCATTGAAAATACCATATAATATAACGTAATATGCAGTGTATCATTGAAAATACCTTATAACATATCCTAATATGCAGTGTATCATAGAAAATACCTTATAATATAACGTAATATGCAGTGTATCATTGAAAATACCTTATAATATAAAGTAACATGCAGTGTATCATTGAAAATACCTTATAATATAACGTAATATGTAGTGTATCATTGAAAATACCTTATAATATAGCGTAATATGCAGAGTATCATTGAAAATACCTTATAATATAGCGTAATATGCAGTGTATCATTGAAAATACCTTATAATATAACGTAATATGCAGTGTATCATTGAAAATACCTTATAATATAACGTAATATGCAGGGTATCATTGAAAATACCTTATAATATAACGTAATATGCAGTGTATCATTGAAAATACCTTATAACATATCCTAATATGCAGTGTATCAATGAAAATACCATGTAATATAACGTAATATGCAGTGTATCATTGAAAATACCTTATAATATAACGTAATATGCAGTGTATCATAGAAAATACCATGTAATATAACGTAATATACAGTGTATCATTGAAAATACCTTATAATATAACGTAATATGCAGTGTATCATTGAAAATACCTTCTAATATATCGTAGTTTATCATTGAAAATACCTTATAATATAACGTAATATGCAGTGTGTCATTGAAAATACCATATAATATAACGTAATATGCAATGTATCATTGAAAATACCTTCTAATATAACGTAATATGCAGTATATCAATGAAAATACCTTATAATATAGCGTAATATCCAGTGTATCATTGAAAATACCTTATAATATAACGTAATATGCAGTGTATCATTGAAAATACCTTGTAATATAACGTAATATGCAGTGTATCATTGAAAATACCTTATAATATAACGTAATATGCAGTGTATCATTGAAAATACCTTATAATATATCGTAGTTTATCATTGAAAATACCTTATAATATAACGTAATATGCAGTGTATCATTCAAAATACCTTATAATATAACGTAATATGCAGTGTATCATTGAAAATACCTTATAATATAACGTAATATGCAGTGTATCATAGAAAATACCATGTAATATAACGTAATATACAGTGTATCATTGAAAATACCTTATAATATAACGTAATATGCAGTGTATCATTGAAAATACCTTCTAATATATCGTTGTTTATCATTGAAAATACCTTATAATATAACGTAATATGCAGTGTATCATTGAAAATACCTTCTAATATATCGTTGTTTATCATTGAAAATACCTTATAATATAACGTAATATGCAGTGTATCATTGAAAATACCTTCTAATATATCGTAGTTTATCATTGAAAATACCTTATAATATAACGTAATATGCAGTGTATCATTGAAAATACCTTATAACATATCCTAATATGCAGTGTATCATAGAAAATACCTTATAATATAACGTAATATGCAGTGTATCATTTAAAATACCTTATAATATAAAGTAACATGCAGTGTATCATTGAAAATACCTTATAATATAACGTAATATGTAGTGTATCATTGAAAATACCTTATAATATAGCGTAATATGCAGTGTATCATTGAAAATACCTTATAATATAGCGTAATATGCAGTGTATCATTGAAAATACCTTATAATATAACGTAATATGCAGTGTATCATTGAAAATACCTTATAATATAACGTAATATGCAGTGTATCATAGAAAATACCATGTAATATAACGTAATATACAGTGTATCATTGAAAATACCTTATAATATAACGTAATATGCAGTGTATCATTGAAAATACCTTCTAATATATCGTAGTTTATCATTGAAAATACCTTATAATATAACGTAATATGCAGTGTGTCATTGAAAATACCATATAATATAACGTAATATGCAATGTATCATTGAAAATACCTTCTAATATAACGTAATATGCAGTATATCAATGAAAATACCTTATAATATAGCGTAATATCCAGTGTATCATTGAAAATACCTTATAATATAACGTAATATGCAGTGTATCATTGAAAATACCTTGTAATATAACGTAATATGCGTGTATCATTGAAAATACCTTATAATATAACGTAATATGCAGTGTATCATTGAAAATACCTTATAACATATCCTAATATGCAGTGTATCATAGAAAATACCTTATAATATAACGTAATATGCAGTGTATCATTTAAAATACCTTATAATATAAAGTAACATGCAGTGTATCATTGAAAATACCTTATAATATAACGTAATATGTAGTGTATCATTGAAAATACCTTATAACATATCCTAATATATAGTGTATCATAGAAAATACCTTATAATATAACGTAATATGCAGTGTATCATTGAAAATACCTTATAATATAAAGTAACATGCAGTGTATCATTGAAAATACCTTATAATATAACGTAATATGTAGTGTATCATTGAAAATACCTTATAATATAGCGTAATATGCAGTGTATCATTGAAAATACCTTATAATATAACGTAATATGCAGTGTATCATTGAAAATACCTTATAATATAACGTAATATGCAGTGTATCATTGAAAATACCTTATAATATAACGTAATATGCAGTGTATCATTGAAAATACCTTATAACATATCCTAATATGCAGTGTACCAATGAAAATACCATGTAATATAACGTAATATGCAGTGTATCATTGAAAATACCTTCTAATATATCGTAGTTTATCATTGAAAATACCTTATAATATAACGTAATATGCAGTGTATCATTGAAAATACCTTATAATATAACGTAATATGCAGTGTATCATTGAAAATACCTTATAATATAACGTAATATGCAGTGTATCATAGAAAATACCATGTAATATAACGTAATATACAGTGTATCATTGAAAATACCTTATAATATAACGTAATATGCAGTGTATCATTGAAAATACCTTCTAATATATCGTTGTTTATCATTGAAAATACCTTATAATATAACGTAATATGCAGTGTATCATTGAAAATACCTTCTAATATAGCGTAATATGCAGTGTATCATAGAAAATACCTTATAATATAACGTAATATGCAGTGTATCATTTAAAATACCTTATAATATAAAGTAACATGCAGTGTATCATTGAAAATACCTTATAATATATCGTAATATGCAGTGTATCATTGAAAATACCATATAATATAACGTAATATGCAGTGTATCATTGAAAATACCTTATAACATATCCTAATATGCAGTGGATCATAGAAAATACCTTATAATATAACGTAATATGCAGTGTATCATTGAAAATACCTTATAATATAAAGTAACATGCAGTGTATCATTGAAAATACCTTATAATATAACGTAATATGTAGTGTATCATTGAAAATACCTTATAATATAACGTAATATGCAGTGTATCATTGAAAATACCTTATAATATAACGTAATATGCAGTGTATCATTGAAAATACCTTATAATATATCGTAATATGCAGTGTATCATTGAAAATACCATATAATATAACGTAATATGCAGTGTATCATTGAAAATACCTTATAACATATCCTAATATGCAGTGTATCATAGAAAATACCTTATAATATAACGTAATATGCAGTGTATCATTGAAAATACCTTATAATATAAAGTAACATGCAGTGTATCATTGAAAATACCTTATAATATAACGTAATATGTAGTGTATCATTGAAAATACCTTATAATATAACGTCATATGCAGAGTATCATTGAAAATACCTTATAATATAGCGTAATATGCAGTGTATCATTGAAAATACCTTATAATATAACGTAATATGCAGTGTATCATTGAAAATACCTTATAATATAACGTAATATGCAGTGTATCATTGAAAATACCTTATAATATAACGTAATATGCAGTGTATCATTGAAAATACCTTATAACATATCCTAATATGCAGTGTATCAATGAAAATACCATGTAATATAACGTAATATGCAGTGTATCATTGAAAATACCTTATAATATAACGTAATATGCAGTGTATCATAGAAAATACCATGTAATATAACGTAATATACAGTGTATCATTGAAAATACCTTATAATATAACGTAATATGCAGTGTATCATTGAAAATACCTTCTAATATATCGTAGTTTATCATTGAAAATACCTTATAATATAACGTAATATGCAGTGTGTCATTGAAAATACCATATAATATAACGTAATATGCAATGTATCATTGAAAATACCTTCTAATATAACGTAATATGCAGTATATCAATGAAAATACCTTATAATATAGCGTAATATCCAGTGTATCATTGAAAATACCTTATAATATAACGTAATATGCAGTGTATCATTGAAAATACCTTGTAATATAACGTAATATGCAGTGTATCATTGAAAATACCTTATAATATAACGTAATATGCAGTGTATCATTGAAAATACCTTATAACATATCCTAATATGCAGTGTATCATAGAAAATACCTTATAATATAACGTAATATGCAGTGTATCATTTAAAATACCTTATATCATATCGTAATATGCAGTGTATCATTGAAAATACCTTATAATATAACGTAATATGCAGTGTATCATTGAAAATACCTTCTAATATATCGTTGTTTATCATTGAAAATACCTTATAATATAACGTAATATGCAGTGTATCATTGAAAATACCTTCTAATATATCGTAGTTTATCATTGAAAATACCTTATAATATAACGTAATATGCAGTGTATCATTGAAAATACCTTATAATATAACGTAATATGCAGTGTATCATAGAAAATACCATGTAATATAACGTAATATACAGTGTATCATTGAAAATACCTTATAATATAACGTAATATGCAGTGTATCATTGAAAATACCTTCTAATATATCGTAGTTTATCATTGAAAATACCTTATAATATAACGTAATATGCAGTGTGTCATTGAAAATACCATATAATATAACGTAATATGCAATGTATCATTGAAAATACCTTCTAATATAACGTAATATGCAGTATATCAATGAAAATACCTTATAATATAGCGTAATATCCAGTGTATCATTGAAAATACCTTATAATATAACGTAATATGCAGTGTATCATTGAAAATACCTTGTAATATAACGTAATATGCAGTGTATCATTGAAAATACCTTATAATATAACGTAATATGCAGTGTATCATTGAAAATACCTTATAACATATCCTAATATGCAGTGTATCATAGAAAATACCTTATAATATAACGTAATATGCAGTGTATCATTTAAAATACCTTATAATATAAAGTAACATGCAGTGTATCATTGAAAATACCTTATAATATAACGTAATATGTAGTGTATCATTGAAAATACCTTATAACATATCCTAATATGTAGTGTATCATAGAAAATACCTTATAATATAACGTAATATGCAGTGTATCATTGAAAATACCTTATAATATAAAGTAACATGCAGTGTATCATTGAAAATACCTTATAATATAACGTAATATGTAGTGTATCATTGAAAATACCTTATAATATAGCGTAATATGCAGTGTATCATTGAAAATACCTTATAATATAACGTAATATGCAGTGTATCATTGAAAATACCTTATAATATAACGTAATATGCAGTGTATCATTGAAAATACCTTATAATATAACGTAATATGCAGTGTATCATTGAAAATACCTTATAACATATCCTAATATGCAGTGTATCAATGAAAATACCATGTAATATAACGTAATATGCAGTGTATCATTGAAAATACCTTCTAATATATCGTAGTTTATCATTGAAAATACCTTATAATATAACGTAATATGCAGTGTATCATTGAAAATACCTTATAATATAACGTAATATGCAGTGTATCATTGAAAATACCTTATAATATAACGTAATATGCAGTGTATCATAGAAAATACCATGTAATATAACGTAATATACAGTGTATCATTGAAAATACCTTATAATATAACGTAATATGCAGTGTATCATTGAAAATACCTTCTAATATATCGTTGTTTATCATTGAAAATACCTTATAATATAACGTAATATGCAGTGTATCATTGAAAATACCTTCTAATATAGCGTAATATGCAGTGTATCATTGAAAATACCTTATAATATAACGTAATATGCAGTGTATCATTTAAAATACCTTATAATATAAAGTAACATGCAGTGTATCATTGAAAATACCTTATAATATATCGTAATATGCAGTGTATCATTGAAAATACCTTATAATATAACGTAATATGCAGTGTATCATTGAAAATACCTTATAACATATCCTAATATGCAGTGGATCATAGAAAATACCTTATAATATAACGTAATATGCAGTGTATCATTGAAAATACCTTATAATATAAAGTAACATGCAGTGTATCATTGAAAATACCTTATAATATAACGTAATATGTAGTGTATCATTGAAAATACCTTATAATATAACGTAATATGCAGTGTATCATTGAAAATACCTTATAATATAACGTAATATGCAGTGTATCATTGAAAATACCTTATAATATATCGTAATATGCAGTGTATCATTGAAAATACCATATAATATAACGTAATATGCAGTGTATCATTGAAAATACCTTATAACATATCCTAATATGCAGTGTATCATAGAAAATACCTTATAATATAACGTAATATGCAGTGTATCATTGAAAATACCTTATAATATAAAGTAACATGCAGTGTATCATTGAAAATACCTTATAATATAACGTAATATGCAGTGTATCATTGAAAATACCTTATAATATAACGTCATATGCAGAGTATCATTGAAAATACCTTATAATATAGCGTAATATGCAGTGTATCATTGAAAATACCTTATAATATAACGTAATATGCAGTGTATCATTGAAAATACCTTATAATATAACGTAATATGCAGTGTATCATTGAAAATACCTTATAATATAACGTAATATGCAGTGTATCATTGAAAATACCTTATAACATATCCTAATATGCAGTGTATCAATGAAAATACCATGTAATATAACGTAATATGCAGTGTATCATTGAAAATACCTTATAATATAACGTAATATGCAGTGTATCATAGAAAATACCATGTAATATAACGTAATATACAGTGTATCATTGAAAATACCTTATAATATAACGTAATATGCAGTGTATCATTGAAAATACCTTCTAATATATCGTAGTTTATCATTGAAAATACCTTATAATATAACGTAATATGCAGTGTGTCATTGAAAATACCATATAATATAACGTAATATGCAATGTATCATTGAAAATACCTTCTAATATAACGTAATATGCAGTATATCAATGAAAATACCTTATAATATAGCGTAATATCCAGTGTATCATTGAAAATACCTTATAATATAACGTAATATGCAGTGTATCATTGAAAATACCTTGTAATATAACGTAATATGCAGTGTATCATTGAAAATACCTTATAATATAACGTAATATGCAGTGTATCATTGAAAATACCTTATAACATATCCTAATATGCAGTGTATCATAGAAAATACCTTATAATATAACGTAATATGCAGTGTATCATTTAAAATACCTTATATCATATCGTAATATGCAGTGTATCATTGAAAATACCTTATAATATAACGTAATATGCAGTGTATCATTGAAAATACCTTCTAATATATCGTTGTTTATCATTGAAAATACCTTATAATATAACGTAATATGCAGTGTATCATTGAAAATACCTTCTAATATATCGTAGTTTATCATTGAAAATACCTTATAATATAACGTAATATGCAGTGTATCATTGAAAATACCTTATAACATATCCTAATATGCAGTGTATCATAGAAAATACCTTATAATATAAAGTAACATGCAGTGTATCATTGAAAATACCTTATAATATAACGTAATATGTAGTGTATCATTGAAAATACCATATAATATAACGTAATATGCAGTGTATCATTGAAAATACCTTATAACATATCCTAATATGCAGTGTATCATAGAAAATACCTTATAATATAACGTAATATGCAGTGTATCATTGAAAATACCTTATAATATAAAGTAACATGCAGTGTATCATTGAAAATACCTTATAATATAACGTAATATGTAGTGTATCATTGAAAATACCTTATAATATAACGTCATATGCAGAGTATCATTGAAAATACCTTATAATATAGCGTAATATGCAGTGTATCATTGAAAATACCTTATAATATAACGTAATATGCAGTGTATCATTGAAAATACCTTATAATATAACGTAATATGCAGTGTATCATTGAAAATACCTTATAATATAACGTAATATGCAGTGTATCATTGAAAATACCTTATAACATATCCTAATATGCAGTGTATCAATGAAAATACCATGTAATATAACGTAATATGCAGTGTATCATTGAAAATACCTTATAATATAACGTAATATGCAGTGTATCATTGAAAATACCATATAATATAACGTAATATACAGTGTATCATTGAAAATACCTTATAATATAACGTAATATGCAGTGTATCATTGAAAATACCTTCTAATATATCGTAGTTTATCATTGAAAATACCTTATAATATAACGTAATATGCAGTGTGTCATTGAAAATACCATATAATATAACGTAATATGCAATGTATCATTGAAAATACCTTCTAATATAACGTAATATGCAGTATATCAATGAAAATACCTTATAATATAGCGTAATATCCAGTGTATCATTGAAAATACCTTATAATATAACGTAATATGCAGTGTATCATTGAAAATACCTTGTAATATAACGTAATATGCAGTGTATCATTGAAAATACCTTATAATATAACGTAATATGCAGTGTATCATTGAAAATACCTTATAACATATCCTAATATGCAGTGTATCATAGAAAATACCTTATAATATAACGTAATATGCAGTGTATCATTTAAAATACCTTATATCATATCGTAATATGCAGTGTATCATTGAAAATACCTTATAATATAACGTAATATGCAGTGTATCATTGAAAATACCTTCTAATATATCGTTGTTTATCATTGAAAATACCTTATAATATAACGTAATATGCAGTGTATCATTGAAAATACCTTCTAATATATCGTAGTTTATCATTGAAAATACCTTATAATATAACGTAATATGCAGTGTATCATTGAAAATACCTTATAACATATCCTAATATGCAGTGTATCATAGAAAATACCTTATAATATAAAGTAACATGCAGTGTATCATTGAAAATACCTTATAATATAACGTAATATGTAGTGTATCATTGAAAATACCTTATAATATAGCGTAATATGCAGTGTATCATTGAAAATACCTTATAATATAGCGTAATATGCAGTGTATCATTGAAAATACCTTATAATATAACGTAATATGCAGTGTATCATTGAAAATACCTTATAATATAGCGTAATATGCAGTGTATCATTGAAAATACCTTATAATATAACGTAATATGCAGTGTATCATTGAAAATACCTTATAATATAACGTAATATGCAGTGTATCATTGAAAATACCTTATAATATAACGTAATATGCAGTGTATCTTTGAAAATACCTTATAACATATCCTAATATGCAGTGTATCAATGAAAATACCATGTAATATAACGTAATATGCAGTGTATCATTGAAAATACCTTATAACATATCCTAATATGCAGTGTATCATAGAAAATACCTTATAATATAAAGTAACATGCAGTGTATCATTGAAAATACCTTATAATATAACGTAATATGTAGTGTATCATTGAAAATACCTTATAATATAGCGTAATATGCAGTGTATCATTGAAAATACCTTATAATATAGCGTAATATGCAGTGTATCATTGAAAATACCTTATAATATAACGTAATATGCAGTGTATCATTGAAAATACCTTATAATATAACGTAATATGCAGTGTATCATTGAAAATACCTTGTAATATAACGTAATATGCAGTGTATCATTGAAAATACCTTATAATATAACGTAATATGCAGTGTATCATTGAAAATACCTTATAATATAACGTAATATGCAGTGTATCATAGAAAATACCATGTAATATAACGTAATATACAGTGTATCATTGAAAATACCTTATAATATAACGTAATATGCAGTGTATCATTGAAAATGCCTTCTAATATATCGTTGTTTATCATTGAAAATACCTTATAATATAACGTAATATGCAGTGTATCATTTAAAATACCTTATAATATAAAGTAACATGCAGTGTATCATTGAAAATACCTTATAATATAACGTAATATGCAGTGTATCATTGAAAATACCTTACAATATAACGTAATATGCAGTGTATCATAGAAAATACGATGTAATATAACGTAATATACAGTGTATCATTGAAAATACCTTATAATATAACGTAATATGCAGTGTATCATTGAAAATACCTTCTAATATATCGTAGTTTATCATTGAAAATACCTTATAATATAACGTAATATGCAGTGTATCATTGAAAATACCTTATAATATAACGTAATATGCCGTGTACCATTGAAAATACCTTCTAATATATCGTAGTTTATCATTGAAAATACCTTATAATATAACGTAATATGCAGTGTATCATTGAAAATACCTTATAACATATCCTAATATGCAGTGTATCATAGAAAATACCTTATAATATAACGTAATATCCAGTGTATCATTGAAAATACCTTATAATATAACGTAATATGCAGTGTATCATTGAAAATACCTTATAATATAACGTAATATGCAGTGTATCATTGAAAATACCTTATAATATAAAGTAACATGCAGTGTATCATTGAAAATACCTTATAATATAACGTAATATGTAGTGTATCATTGAAAATACCTTATAATATAGCGTAATATGCAGTGTATCATTGAAAATACCTTATAATATAGCGTAATATGCAGTGTATCATTGAAAATACCTTATAATATAACGTAATATGCAGTGTATCATTGAAAATACCTTATAATATAACGTAATATGCAGTGTATCATAGAAAATACCATGTAATATAACGTAATATACAGTGTATCATTGAAA
Source organism: Lasioglossum lativentre (assembly GCA_916610255.1). Classification (NCBI taxonomy): domain Eukaryota; kingdom Metazoa; phylum Arthropoda; class Insecta; order Hymenoptera; family Halictidae; genus Lasioglossum; species Lasioglossum lativentre. The sequence goes on from CAKAJI010000624.1 coordinate 74,741, forward strand.
ATACCTTACAATATAACGTAATATGCAGTGTATCATAGAAAATACCATATAATATAACGTAATATACAGTGTATCATTGAAAATACCTTATAATATAACGTAATATGCAGTGTATCATTGAAAATACCTTCTAATATATCGTTGTTTATCATTGAAAATACCTTATAATATAACGTAATATGCAGTGTATCATTGAAAATACCTTCTAATATATCGTAGTTTATCATTGAAAATACCTTATAATATAACGTAATATGCAGTGTATCATTGAAAATACCTTATAACATATCCTAATATGCAGTGTATCATAGAAAATACCTTATAATATAACGTAATATGCAGTGTATCATTTAAAATACCTTATAATATAAAGTAACATGCAGTGTATCATTGAAAATACCTTATAATATAACGTAATATGTAGTGTATCATTGAAAATACCTTATAATATAGCGTAATATGCAGTGTATCATTGAAAATACCTTATAATATAGCGTAATATGCAGTGTATCATTGAAAATACCTTATAATATAACGTAATATGCAGTGTATCATTGAAAATACCTTATAATATAACGTAATATGCAGTGTATCATTGAAAATACCTTATAATATAACGTAATATGCAGTGTATCATAGAAAATACCATGTAATATAACGTAATATACAGTGTATCATTGAAAATACCTTACAATATAACGTAATATGCAGTGTATCATAGAAAATACCATATAATATAACGTAATATACAGTGTATCATTGAAAATACCTTATAATATAACGTAATATGCAGTGTATCATTGAAAATACCTTCTAATATATCGTTGTTTATCATTGAAAATACCTTATAATATAACGTAATATGCAGTGTATCATTGAAAATACCTTCTAATATATCGTAGTTTATCATTGAAAATACCTTATAATATAACGTAATATGCAGTGTATCATTGAAAATACCTTATAACATATCCTAATATGCAGTGTATCATAGAAAATACCTTATAATATAACGTAATATGCAGTGTATCATTTAAAATACCTTATAATATAAAGTAATATGCAGTGTATCATTGAAAATACCTTATAATATAACGTAATATGCAGTGTATCATTGAAAGTACCTTATAATATAACGTAATATGCAGTGTATCATTGAAAATACCTTATAATATAACGTAATATGCAGTGTATCATTGAAAATACCTTATAATATAACGTAATATGCAGTGTATCAATGAAAATACCTTCTAATATATCGTAGTTTATCATTGAAAATACCTTATAATATAACGTAATATGCAGTGTATCATTGAAAATACCTTATAATATAACGTAATATGCAGTGTATCATAGAAAATACCATGTAATATAACGTAATATACAGTGTATCATTGAAAATACCTTATAATATAACGTAATATGCAGTGTACCATTGAAAATACCTTCTAATATATCGTAGTTTATCATTGAAAATACCTTATAATATAACGTAATATGCAGTGTATCATTGAAAATACCTTATAACATATCCTAATATGCAGTGTATCATAGAAAATACCTTATAATATAACGTAATATCCAGTGTATCATTGAAAATACCTTATAATATAACGTAATATGCAGTGTATCATTGAAAATACCTTATAATATAACGTAATATGCAGTGTATCATTGAAAATACCTTATAATATAAAGTAACATGCAGTGTATCATTGAAAATACCTTATAATATAACGTAATATGTAGTGTATCATTGAAAATACCTTATAATATAGCGTAATATGCAGTGTATCATTGAAAATACCTTATAATATAGCGTAATATGCAGTGTATCATTGAAAATACCTTATAATATAACGTAATATGCAGTGTATCATTGAAAATACCTTATAATATAACGTAATATGCAGTGTATCATAGAAAATACCATGTAATATAACGTAATATACAGTGTATCATTGAAAATACCTTACAATATAACGTAATATGCAGTGTATCATAGAAAATACCATGTAATATAACGTAATATACAGTGTATCATTGAAAATACCTTATAATATAACGTAATATGCAGTGTATCATTGAAAATACCTTCTAATATATCGTTGTTTATCATTGAAAATACCTTATAATATAACGTAATATGCAGTGTATCATTGAAAATACCTTCTAATATATCGTAGTTTATCATTGAAAATACCTTATAATATAACGTAATATGCAGTGTATCATTGAAAATACCTTATAACATATCCTAATATGCAGCGTATCATAGAAAATACCTTATAATATAACGTAATATGCAGTGTATCATTTAAAATACCTTACAATATAAAGTAACATGCAGTGTATCATTGAAAATACCTTATAATATAACGTAATATGTAGTGTATCATTGAAAATACCTTATAATATAGCGTAATATGCAGTGTATCATTGAAAATACCTTATAATATAGCGTAATATGCAGTGTATCATTGAAAATACCTTATAATATAACGTAATATGCAGTGTATCATTGAAAATTCCTTATAATATAACGTAATATGCAGTGTATCATTGAAAATACCTTATAATATAACGTAATATGCAGTGTATCATAGAAAATACCATGTAATATAACGTAATATACAGTGTATCATTGAAAATACCTTACAATATAACGTAATATGCAGTGTATCATAGAAAATACCATGTAATATAACGTAATATACAGTGTATCATTGAAAATACCTTATAATATAACGTAATATGCAGTGTATCATTGAAAATACCTTCTAATATATCGTAGTTTATCATTGAAAATACCTTATAATATAACGTAATATGCAGTGTATCATTGAAAATACCTTATAACATATCCTAATATGCAGTGTATCATAGAAAATACCTTATAATATAACGTAATATGCAGTGTATCATTTAAAATACCTTATAATATAAAGTAATATGCAGTGTATCATTGAAAATACCTTATAATATAACGTAATATGCAGTGTATCATTGAAAGTACCTTATAATATAACGTAATATGCAGTGTATCATTGAAAATACCTTATAATATAACGTAATATGCAGTGTATCATTGAAAATACCTTATAATATAACGTAATATGCAGTGTATCAATGAAAATACCTTCTAATATATCGTAGTTTATCATTGAAAATACCTTATAATATAACGTAATATGCAGTGTATCATTGAAAATACCTTATAATATAACGTAATATGCAGTGTATCATAGAAAATACCATGTAATATAACGTAATATACAGTGTATCATTGAAAATACCTTATAATATAACGTAATATGCAGTGTATCATTGAAAATACCTTCTAATATATCGTAGTTTATCATTGAAAATACCTTATAATATAACGTAATATGCAGTGTGTCATTGAAAATACCATATAATATAACGTAATATGCAATGTATCATTGAAAATACCTTATAATATAACGTAATATGCAGTGTATCATTGAAAATACCTTGTAATATAACGTAATATGCAGTGTATCATTGAAAATACCTTATAATATAACGTAATATGCAGTGTATCATTGAAAATACCTTACAATATAACGTAATATGCAGTGTATCATAGAAAATACGATGTAATATAACGTAATATACAGTGTATCATTGAAAATACCTTATAATATAACGTAATATGCAGTGTATCATTGAAAATACCTTATAATATAACGTAATATGCAGTGTATCATTGAAAATACCTTATAATATAACGTAATATGCAGTGTATCATTGAAAATACCTTATAATATAACGTAATATGCAGTGTATCATTGAAAATACCTTACAATATAACGTAATATGCAGTGTATCATAGAAAATACGATGTAATATAACGTAATATACAGTGTATCATTGAAAATACCTTATAATATAACGTAATATGCAGTGTATCATTGAAAATACCTTCTAATATATCGTAGTTTATCATTGAAAATACCTTATAATATAACGTAATATGCAGTGTATCATTGAAAATACCTTATAATATAACGTAATATGCAGTGTACCATTGAAAATACCTTCTAATATATCGTAGTTTATCATTGAAAATACCTTATAATATAACGTAATATGCAGTGTATCATTGAAAATACCTTATAACATATCCTAATATGCAGTGTATCATAGAAAATACCTTATAATATAACGTAATATGCAGTGTATCATTGAAAATAACTTATAATATAAAGTAACATGCAGTGTATCATTGAAAATACCTTATAATATAAAGTAATATGTAGTGTATCATTGAAAATACCTTATAATATAGCGTAATATGCAGTGTATCATTGAAAATACCTTATAATATAGCGTAATATGCAGTGTATCATTGAAAATACCTTATAATATAACGTAATATGCAGTGTATCATTGAAAATACCTTACAATATAACGTAATATGCAGTGTATCATAGAAAATACGATGTAATATAACGTAATATACAGTGTATCATTGAAAATACCTTATAATATAACGTAATATGCAGTGTATCATTGAAAATACCTTCTAATATATCGTAGTTTATCATTGAAAATACCTTATAATATAACGTAATATGCAGTGTATCATTGAAAATACCTTATAATATAAAGTAACATGCAGTGTATCATTGAAAATACCTTATAATATAACGTAATATGTAGTGTATCATTGAAAATACCTTATAATATAGCGTAATATGCAGTGTATCATTGAAAATACCTTATAATATAGCGTAATATGCAGTGTATCATTGAAAATACCTTATAATATAACGTAATATGCAGTGTATCATTGAAAATACCTTATAATATAACGTAATATGCAGTGTATCATAGAAAATACCATGTAATATAACGTAATATACAGTGTATCATTGAAAATACCTTACAATATAACGTAATATGCAGTGTATCATAGAAAATACCATGTAATATAACGTAATATACAGTGTATCATTGAAAATACCTTATAATATAACGTAATATGCAGTGTATCATTGAAAATACCTTCTAATATATCGTTGTTTATCATTGAAAATACCTTATAATATAACGTAATATGAAGTGTATCATTGAAAATACCTTCTAATATATCGTAGTTTATCATTGAAAATACCTTATAATATAACGTAATATGCAGTGTATCATTGAAAATACCTTATAACATATCCTAATATGCAGTGTATCATAGAAAATACCTTATAATATAACGTAATATGCAGCGTATCATTTAAAATACCTTATAATATAAAGTAACATGCAGTGTATCATTGAAAATACCTTATAATATAACGTAATATGTAGTGTATCATTGAAAATACCTTATAATATAGCGTAATATGCAGTGTATCATTGAAAATACCTTATAATATAGCGTAATATGCAGTGTATCATTGAAAATACCTTATAATATAACGTAATATGCAGTGTATCATTGAAAATACCTTATAATATAACGTAATATGCAGTGTATCATTGAAAATACCTTATAATATAACGTAATATGCAGTGTATCATAGAAAATACCATGTAATATAACGTAATATACAGTGTATCATTGAAAATACCTTACAATATAACGTAATATGCAGTGTATCATAGAAAATACCATGTAATATAACGTAATATACAGTGTATCATTGAAAATACCTTATAATATAACGTAATATGCAGTGTATCATTGAAAATACCTTCTAATATATCGTTGTTTATCATTGAAAATACCTTATAATATAACGTAATATGCAGTGTATCATTGAAAATACCTTCTAATATATCGTAGTTTATCATTGAAAATACCTTATAATATAACGTAATATGCAGTGTATCATTGAAAATACCTTATAACATATCCTAATATGCAGTGTATCATAGAAAATACCTTATAATATAACGTAATATGCAGTGTATCATTTAAAATACCTTATAATATAAAGTAATATGCAGTGTATCATTGAAAATACCTTATAATATAACGTAATATGCAGTGTATCATTGAAAGTACCTTATAATATAACGTAATATGCAGTGTATCATTGAAAATACCTTATAATATAACGTAATATGCAGTGTATCATTGAAAATACCTTATAATATAACGTAATATGCAGTGTATCAATGAAAATACCTTCTAATATATCGTAGTTTATCATTGAAAATACCTTATAATATAACGTAATATGCAGTGTATCATTGAAAATACCTTATAATATAACGTAATATGCAGTGTATCATAGAAAATACCATGTAATATAACGTAATATACAGTGTATCATTGAAAATACCTTATAATATAACGTAATATGCAGTGTATCATTGAAAATACCTTCTAATATATCGTAGTTTATCATTGAAAATACCTTATAATATAACGTAATATGCAGTGTGTCATTGAAAATACCATATAATATAACGTAATATGCAATGTATCATTGAAAATACCTTCTAATATAACGTAATATGCAGTATATCAATGAAAATACCTTATAATATAGCGTAATATCCAGTGTATCATTGAAAATACCTTATAATATAACGTAATATGCAGTGTATCATTGAAAATACCTTGTAATATAACGTAATATGCAGTGTATCATTGAAAATACCTTATAATATAACGTAATATGCAGTGTATCATTGAAAATACCTTACAATATAACGTAATATGCAGTGTATCATAGAAAATACGATGTAATATAACGTAATATACAGTGTATCATTGAAAATACCTTATAATATAACGTAATATGCAGTGTATCATTGAAAATACCTTATAATATAACGTAATATGCAGTGTATCATTGAAAATACCTTACAATATAACGTAATATGCAGTGTATCATAGAAAATACGATGTAATATAACGTAATATACAGTGTATCATTGAAAATACCTTATAATATAACGTAATATGCAGTGTATCATTGAAAATACCTTCTAATATATCGTAGTTTATCATTGAAAATACCTTATAATATAACGTAATATGCAGTGTATCATTGAAAATACCTTATAATATAACGTAATATGCAGTGTACCATTGAAAATACCTTCTAATATATCGTAGTTTATCATTGGAAAATACCTTATAATATAACGTAATATGCAGTGTATCATTGAAAATACCTTATAACATATCCTAATATGCAGTGTATCATAGAAAATACCTTATAATATAACGTAATATGCAGTGTATCATTGAAAATAACTTATAATATAAAGTAACATGCAGTGTATCATTGAAAATACCTTATAATATAAAGTAATATGTAGTGTATCATTGAAAATACCTTATAATATAGCGTAATATGCAGGTGTATCATTGAAAATACCTTATAATATAGCGTAATATGCAGTGTATCATGAAAATACCTTATAATATAACGTAATATGCAGTGTATCATTGAAAATACCTTATAATATAACGTAATATGCAGTGTATCATAGAAAATACCATGTAATATAACGTAATATACAGTGTATCATTGAAAATACCTTATAATATAACGTAATATGCAGTGTATCATTGAAAATACCTTCTAATATATCGTAGTTTATCATTGAAAATACCTTATAATATAACGTAATATGCAGTGTGTCATTGAAAATACCATATAATATAACGTAATATGCAGTGTATCATTGAAAATACTTCTAATATAACGTAATATGCAGTATATCAATGAAAATACCTTATAATATAGCGTAATATCCAGTGTATCATTGAAAATACCTTATAATATAACGTAATATGCAGTGTATCATTGAAAATACCTTGTAATATAACGTAATATGCAGTGTATCATTGAAAATACCTTATAATATAACGTAATATGCAGTGTATCATTGAAAATACCTTACAATATAACGTAATATGCAGTGTTTCATAGAAAATACGATGTAATATAACGTAATATACAGTGTATCATTGAAAATACCTTATAATATAACGTAATATGCAGTGTATCATTGAAAATACCTTCTAATATATCGTAGTTTATCATTGAAAATACCTTATAATATAACGTAATATGCAGTGTATCATTGAAAATACCTTATAATATAACGTAATATGCAGTGTACCATTGAAAATACCTTCTAATATATCGTAGTTTATCATTGAAAATACCTTATAATATAACGTAATATGCAGTGTATCATTGAAAATACCTTATAACATATCCTAATATGCAGTGTATTATAGAAAATACCTTATAATATAACGTAATATGCAGTGTATCATTGAAAATACCTTATAATATAAAGTAACATGCAGTGAATCATTGAAAATACCTTATAATATAACGTAATATGCAGTGTATCATTGAAAATACCTTACAATATAACGTAATATGCAGTGTATCATAGAAAATACGATGTAATATAACGTAATATACAGTGTATCATTGAAAATACCTTATAATATAACGTAATATGCAGTGTATCATTGAAAATACCTTCTAATATATCGTAGTTTATCATTGAAAATACCTTATAATATAACGTAATATGCAGTGTATCATTGAAAATACCTTATAATATAACGTAATATGCAGTGTATCATTGAAAATACCTTATAATATAACGTAATATGCAGTATATCATAGAAAATACCATGTAATATAACGTAATATACAGTGTATCATTGAAATTACCTTATAATATAACGTAATATGCAGTGTATCATTGAAAATACCTTCTAATATATCGTTGTTTATCATTGAAAATACCTTATAATATAACGTAATATGCAGTGTATCATTGAAAATACCTTATAACATATCCTAATATGCAGTGTATCATAGAAAATACCTTACAATATAACGTAATATGCAGTGTATCATTGAAAATACCTTATAACATATCCTAATATGCAGTGTATCATAGAAAATACCTTATAATATAACGTAATATGCAGTGTATCATTGAAAATACCTTATATCATATCGTAATATGCAGTGTATCATAGAAAATACCTTACAATATAACGTAATATGCAGTGTATCATTGAAAATACCTTATAACATATCCTAATATGCAGTGTATCATTGAAAATACCTTACAATATAACGTAATATGCAGTGTATCATAGAAAATACGATGTAATATAACGTAATATACAGAGTATCATTGAAAATACCTTATAATATAACGTAATATGCAGTGTATCATTGAAAATACCTTCTAGTATATCGTAGTTTATCATTGAAAATACCTTATAATATAACGTAATATGCAGTGTATCATTGAAAATACCTTATAATATAACGTAATATGCAGTGTATCATTGAAAATACCTTATAATATAACGTAATATGCAGTATATCATAGAAAATACCATGTAATATAACGTAATATACGGTGTATCATTGAAAATACCTTATAATATAACGTAATATGCAGTGTATCATTGAAAATACCTTCTAATATATCGTTGTTTATCATTGAAAATACCTTATAATATAACGTAATATGCAGTGTATCATTGAAAATACCTTATAACACATCCTAATATGCAGTGTATCATAGAAAATACCTTACAATATAACGTAATATGCAGTGTATCATTGAAAATACCTTATAACATATCCTAATATGCAGTGTATCATAGAAAATACCTTATAATATAACGTAATATGCAGTGTATCATTGAAAATACCTTATATCATATCGTAATATGCAGTGTATCATTGAAAATACCTTATAATATAACGTAATATGCAGTGTATCATTGAAAATACCTTATAATATATCGTTGTTTATCATTGAAAATACCTTATAATATAACGTAATATGCAGTGTATCATTGAAAATACCTTCTAATATATCGTAGTTTATCATTGAAAATACCTTATAATATAACGTAATATGCAGTGTATCATTGAAAATACCTTATAACATATCCTAATATGCAGTGTATCATAGAAAATACCTTATAATATAACGTAATATGCAGTGTATCATTTAAAATACCTTATAATATAAAGTAACATGCAGTTTATCATTGAAAATACCTTATAATATAACGTAATATGCAGTGTATCATTGAAAATACCTTATAACATATCCTAATATGCAGTGT
>CAKAJI010000625.1:0-38283 GCA_916610255.1 Lasioglossum lativentre
AAGGATATGTTATAAGGTATTTTCAATGATACACTGTATATTACGTTATATTACATGGTATTTTCAATGATACACTGCATATTACGTTATATTATAAGGTATTTTCAATGATACACTGCATATTACGTTATATTATAAGGTATTTTCAATGATACACTGCATATTACGTTATATTATAAGGTATTTTCAATGATAAACTACGATATATTAGAAGGTATTTTCAATGATGCACTGCATATTACGTTATATTATAAGGTATTTTCAATGATACACTGCATATTACGTTATATTATAAGGTATTTTCAATGATACACTGCATATTACGTTATATTATAAGGTATTTTCTATGATACACTGCATATTAGGATATGTTATAAGGTATTTTCAATGATACACTGCATATTACGTTATATTATAAGGTATTTTCAATGATAAACTACGATATATTAGAAGGTATTTTCAATGATACACTGCATATTACGTTATATTATAAGGTATTTTCAATGATACACTGTATATTACGTTATATTACATGGTATTTTCTATGATACACTGCATATTACGTTATATTATAAGGTATTTTCAATGATACACTGGATATTACGCTATATTATAAAGTATTTTCAAGGATACACTACAAATTACGATATGTTATAAGGTATTTTCAATGGTACACTGCATATTACGTTATATTATAAGGTATTTTCAATGATACACTGCATATTACGTTATATTATAAGGTATTTTCAATGATACACTGTATATTACGTTATATTATAAGGTATTTTCTATGATACACTGCATATTAGGATATGTTATAAGGTATTTTCAATGATACACTGTATATTACGTTATATTACATGGTATTTTCTATGATACACTGCATATTACGTTATATTATAAGGTATTTTCAATGATACACTGCATATTAGGATATGTTATAAGGTATTTTCAATGATACACTGTATATTACGTTATATTACATGGTATTTTCTATGATACACTGCATATTACGTTATATTATAAGGTATTTTCAATGATACACTGCATATTACGTTATATTATAAGGTATTTTCAATGATACACTGCATATTACGTTATATTATAAGGTATTTTCAATGATAAACTACGATATATTAGAAGGTATTTTCAATGATGCACTGCATATTACGTTATATTATAAGGTATTTTCAATGATACACTGCATATTACGTTATATTATAAGGTATTTTCAATGATACACTGCATATTACGTTATATTATAAGGTATTTTCTATGATACACTGCATATTAGGATATGTTATAAGGTATTTTCAATGATACACTGCATATTACGTTATATTATAAGGTATTTTCAATGATAAACTACGATATATTAGAAGGTATTTTCAATGATACACTGCATATTACGTTATATTATAAGGTATTTTCAATGATACACTGTATATTACGTTATATTACATGGTATTTTCTATGATACACTGCATATTACGTTATATTATAAGGTATTTTCAATGATACACTGGATATTACGCTATATTATAAAGTATTTTCAAGGATACACTACAAATTACGATATGTTATAAGGTATTTTCAATGGTACACTGCATATTACGTTATATTATAAGGTATTTTCAATGATACACTGCATATTACGTTATATTATAAGGTATTTTCAATGATACACTGTATATTACGTTATATTACATGGTATTTTCTATGATACACTGCATATTACGTTATATTATAAGGTATTTTCAATGATACACTGCATATTACGTTATATTATAAGGTATTTTCAAAGATACACTACAAATTACGATATGTTATAAGGTATTTTCAATGATACACTGCATATTACGTTATATTATAAGGTATTTTCAATGATACACTGGATATTACGCTATATTATAAGGTATTTTCAAGGATACACTACAAATTACGATATGTTATAAGGTATTTTCAATGGTACACTGCATATTACGTTATATTATAAGGTATTTTCAATGATACACTGCATATTACGTTATATTATAAGGTATTTTCAATGATAAACTACGATATATTAGAAGGTATTTTCAATGATGCACTGCATATTACGTTATATTATAAGGTATTTTCAATGATACACTGCATATTACGTTATATTATAAGGTATTTTCAATGATACACTGCATATTACGTTATATTATAAGGTATTTTCTATGATACACTGCATATTAGGATATGTTATAAGGTATTTTCAATGATACACTGCATATTACGTTATATTATAAGGTATTTTCAATGATAAACTACGATATATTAGAAGGTATTTTCAATGATACACTGCATATTACGTTATATTATAAGGTATTTTCAATGATACACTGTATATTACGTTATATTACATGGTATTTTCTATGATACACTGCATATTACGTTATATTATAAGGTATTTTCAATGATACACTGCATATTACGTTATATTATAAGGTATTTTCAATGATACACTGCATATTACCTTATATTATAAGGTATTTTCAATGATACACTGCATATTACGTTATATTATAAGGTATATTCAATGATACACTGCATATTACGTTATATTATAAGGTATTTTCAATGATACACTGCATATTACGTTATATTATAAGGTATTTTCAATGATACACTGCATATTACGTTATATTATAAGGTATTTTCAATGATACACTGCATATTACGATATGTTATAAGGTATTTTCAATGATACACTGTATATTACGTTATATTATAAGGTATTTTCAATGATACACTGAATATTACGTTATATTATAAGGTATTATCAATGATACACTGCATATTACGTTATATTATAAGGTGTTTTCTATGATACACTGCATATTAGGATATGTTATAAGGTATTTTCAATGATACACTGCATATTACGTTATATTACATGGTATTTTCTATGATACACTGCATATTACGTTATATTATAAGGTATTTTCAATGATACACTGCATATTACGTTATATTATAAGGTATTTTCAATGATACACTGCATATTACTTTATATTATAAGGTATATTCAATGATACACTGCATATTACGTTATATTATAAGGTATTTTCAATGATACACTGCATATTACGTTATATTATAAGGTATTTTCAATGATACACTGTATATTACGTTATATTACATGGTATTTTCTATGATACACTGCATATTAGGTTATATTATAAGGTATTTTCAATGATACACTGCATATTACGTTATATTATAAGGTATTTTCAAAGATACACTACAAATTACGATATGTTATAAGGTATTTTCAATGATACACTGCATATTACGTTATATTATAAGGTATTTTCAATGATACACTGCATATTACGATATGATATAAGGTATTTTCAATGATACACTGCATATTACGTTATATTATAAGGTATTTTCAATGATACACTGCATATTACGTTATATTATAAGGTATTTTCAATGATACACTGTATATTACGTTATATTATAAGGTATTTTCAATGATACACTGCATATTACGTTATATTATAAGGTATTTTCAATGATAAACTACGATATATTAGAAGGTATTTTCAATGATACACTGCATATTACGTTATATTATAAGGTATTTTCAATGATACACTGCATATTACGTTATATTATAAGGTATTTTCAATTATAAACTACGTTATATCGTGAGGTATTTTCAATGATACACTGCATATTACGTTATATTATAAGGTATTTTCAATGATACACTGGATATTACGCTATATTATAAAGTATTTTCAAGGATACACTACAAATTACGATATGTTATAAGGTATTTTCAATGGTACACTGCATATTACGTTATATTATAAGGTATTTTCAATGATACACTGCATATTACGTTATATTATAAGGTATTTTCAATGATAAACTACGATATATTAGAAGGTATTTTCAATGATACACTGCATATTACGTTATATTATAAGGTATTTTCAATGATACACTGCATATTACGATATGATATACGGTATTTTCAATGATACACTGCATATTACGTTATATCGTAAGGTATTTTCAATGATACACTGCATATTACGTTATATTATAAGGTATTTTCAATGATAAACTACGATATATTAGAAGGTATTTTCAATGATACACTGCATATTACGTTATATTATAAGGTATTTTCAATGATACACTGTATATTACGTTATATTACATGGTATTTTCTATGATACACTGCATATTACGTTATATTATAAGGTATTTTCAATGATACACTGTATATTACGTTATATTACATGGTATTTTCTATGATACACTGCATATTACGTTATATTAGAAGGTATTTTCAATGATACACTGCATATTACGTTATATTATAAGGTATTTTCAATGATACACTGTATATTACGTTATTTACATGGTATTTTCTATGATACACTGCATATTACGTTATATTATAAGGTATTTTCAATGATACACTGTATATTACGTTATATTACATGGTATTTTCTATGATACACTGCATATTACGTTATATTATAAGGTATTTTCAATGATACACTGCATATTACGTTATATTATAAGGTATTTTCAATGATACACTGCATATTACGTTATATTATAAGGTATTTTCTATGATACACTGCATATTAGGATATGTTATAAGGTATTTTCAATGATACACTGTATATTACGTTATATTACATGGTATTTTCTATGATACACTGCATATTACGTTATATTATAAGGTATTTTCAATGATACACTGCATATTAGGATATGTTATAAGGTATTTTCAATGATACACTGTATATTACGTTATATTACATGGTATTTTCTATGATACACTGCATATTACGTTATATTATAAGGTATTTTCAATGATACACTGCATATTACGTTATATTATAAGGTATTTTCAATGATACACTGCATATTACGTTATATTATAAGGTATTTTCAATGATACACTGCATATTACGTTATATTATAAGGTATTTTCAATGATACACTGCATATTACGTTATATTATAAGGTATTTTCAATGATACACTGTATATTACGTTATATTATAAGGTATTTTCAATGATACACTGCATATTACGTTATATTATAAGGTATTTTCAATGATAAACTACGATATATTAGAAGGTATTTTCAATGATACACTGCATATTACGTTATATTATAAGGTATTTTCAATGATACACTGCATATTACCTTATAATATAAGGTATTTTCAATGATACACAGGATATTACGCTATATTATAAGGTATTTTCAATGATACACTGCATATTACGTTATATTATAAGGTATTTTCAATTATAAACTACGTTATATCGTGAGGTATTTTCAATGATACACTGCATATTACGTTATATTATAAGGTATTTTCAATGATACACTGGATATTACGCTATATTATAAAGTATTTTCAAGGATACACTACAAATTACGATATGTTATAAGGTATTTTCAATGGTACACTGCATATTACGTTATATTATAAGGTATTTTCAATGATACACTGCATATTACGTTATATTATAAGGTATTTTCAATGATAAACTACGATATATTAGAAGGTATTTTCAATGATACACTGCATATTACGTTATATTATAAGGTATTTTCAATGATACACTGCATATTACGATATGATATACGGTATTTTCAATGATACACTGCATATTACGTTATATCGTAAGGTATTTTCAATGATACACTGCATATTACGTTATATTATAAGGTATTTTCAATGATAAACTACGATATATTAGAAGGTATTTTCAATGATACACTGCATATTACGTTATATTATAAGGTATTTTCAATGATACACTGTATATTACGTTATATTACATGGTATTTTCTATGATACACTGCATATTACGTTATATTATAAGGTATTTTCAATGATACACTGTATATTACGTTATATTACATGGTATTTTCTATGATACACTGCATATTACGTTATATTAGAAGGTATTTTCAATGATACACTGCATATTACGTTATATTATAAGGTATTTTCAATGATACACTGCATATTACGTTATTTACATGGTATTTTCTATGATACACTGCATATTACGTTATATTATAAGGTATTTTCAATGATACACTGTATATTACGTTATATTACATGGTATTTTCTATGATACACTGCATATTACGTTATATTATAAGGTATTTTCAATGATACACTGCATATTACGTTATATTATAAGGTATTTTCAATGATACACTGCATATTACGTTATATTATAAGGTATTTTCTATGATACACTGCATATTAGGATATGTTATAAGGTATTTTCAATGATACACTGTATATTACGTTATATTACATGGTATTTTCTATGATACACTGCATATTACGTTATATTATAAGGTATTTTCAATGATACACTGCATATTAGGATATGTTATAAGGTATTTTCAATGATACACTGTATATTACGTTATATTACATGGTATTTTCTATGATACACTGCATATTACGTTATATTATAAGGTATTTTCAATGATACACTGCATATTACGTTATATTATAAGGTATTTTCAATGATACACTGCATATTACGTTATATTATAAGGTATTTTCAATGATAAACTACGATATATTAGAAGGTATTTTCAATGATGCACTGCATATTACGTTATATTATAAGGTATTTTCAATGATACACTGCATATTACGTTATATTATAAGGTATTTTCAATGATACACTGCATATTACGTTATATTATAAGGTATTTTCTATGATACACTGCATATTAGGATATGTTATAAGGTATTTTCAATGATACACTGTATATTACGTTATATTACATGGTATTTTCTATGATACACTGCATATTACGTTATATTATAAGGTATTTTCAATGATACACTGCATATTAGGATATGTTATAAGGTATTTTCAATGATACACTGTATATTACGTTATATTACATGGTATTTTCTATGATACACTGCATATTACGTTATATTATAAGGTATTTTCAATGATACACTGCATATTACGTTATATTATAAGGTATTTTCAATGATACACTGCATATTACGTTATATTATAAGGTATTTTCAATGATAAACTACGATATATTAGAAGGTATTTTCAATGATGCACTGCATATTACGTTATATTATAAGGTATTTTCAATGATACACTGCATATTACGTTATATTATAAGGTATTTTCAATGATACACTGCATATTACGTTATATTATAAGGTATTTTCTATGATACACTGCATATTAGGATATGTTATAAGGTATTTTCAATGATACACTGCATATTACGTTATATTATAAGGTATTTTCAATGATAAACTACGATATATTAGAAGGTATTTTCAATGATACACTGCATATTACGTTATATTATAAGGTATTTTCAATGATACACTGCATATTACTTTATATTATAAGGTATATTCAATGATACACTGCATATTACGTTATATTATAAGGTATTTTCAATGATACACTGCATATTACGTTATATTATAAGGTATTTTCAATGATACACTGTATATTACGTTATATTACATGGTATTTTCTATGATACACTGCATATTAGGTTATATTATAAGGTATTTTCAATGATACACTGCATATTACGTTATATTATAAGGTATTTTCAAAGATACACTACAAATTACGATATGTTATAAGGTATTTTCAATGATACACTGCATATTACGTTATATTATAAGGTATTTTCAATGATACACTGCATATTACGATATGATATAAGGTATTTTCAATGATACACTGCATATTACGTTATATTATAAGGTATTTTCAATGATACACTGCATATTACGTTATATTATAAGGTATTTTCAATGATACACTGTATATTACGTTATATTATAAGGTATTTTCAATGATACACTGCATATTACGTTATATTATAAGGTATTTTCAATGATAAACTACGATATATTAGAAGGTATTTTCAATGATACACTGCATATTACGTTATATTATAAGGTATTTTCAATGATACACTGCATATTACGTTATATTATAAGGTATTTTCAATGATACACAGGATATTACGCTATATTATAAGGTATTTTCAATGATACACTGCATATTACGTTATATTATAAGGTATTTTCAATTATAAACTACGTTATATCGTGAGGTATTTTCAATGATACACTGCATATTACGTTATATTATAAGGTATTTTCAATGATACACTGGATATTACGCTATATTATAAAGTATTTTCAAGGATACACTACAAATTACGATATGTTATAAGGTATTTTCAATGGTACACTGCATATTACGTTATATTATAAGGTATTTTCAATGATACACTGCATATTACGTTATATTATAAGGTATTTTCAATGATAAACTACGATATATTAGAAGGTATTTTCAATGATACACTGCATATTACGTTATATTATAAGGTATTTTCAATGATACACTGCATATTACGATATGATATACGGTATTTTCAATGATACACTGCATATTACGTTATATCGTAAGGTATTTTCAATGATACACTGCATATTACGTTATATTATAAGGTATTTTCAATGATAAACTACGATATATTAGAAGGTATTTTCAATGATACACTGCATATTACGTTATATTATAAGGTATTTTCAATGATACACTGTATATTACGTTATATTACATGGTATTTTCTATGATACACTGCATATTACGTTATATTATAAGGTATTTTCAATGATACACTGTATATTACGTTATATTACATGGTATTTTCTATGATACACTGCATATTACGTTATATTAGAAGGTATTTTCAATGATACACTGCATATTACGTTATATTATAAGGTATTTTCAATGATACACTGTATATTACGTTATTTACATGGTATTTTCTATGATACACTGCATATTACGTTATATTATAAGGTATTTTCAATGATACACTGTATATTACGTTATATTACATGGTATTTTCTATGATACACTGCATATTACGTTATATTATAAGGTATTTTCAATGATACACTGCATATTACGTTATATTATAAGGTATTTTCAATGATACACTGCATATTACGTTATATTATAAGGTATTTTCTATGATACACTGCATATTAGGATATGTTATAAGGTATTTTCAATGATACACTGTATATTACGTTATATTACATGGTATTTTCTATGATACACTGCATATTACGTTATATTATAAGGTATTTTCAATGATACACTGCATATTAGGATATGTTATAAGGTATTTTCAATGATACACTGTATATTACGTTATATTACATGGTATTTTCTATGATACACTGCATATTACGTTATATTATAAGGTATTTTCAATGATACACTGCATATTACGTTATATTATAAGGTATTTTCAATGATACACTGCATATTACGTTATATTATAAGGTATTTTCAATGATACACTGCATATTACGTTATATTATAAGGTATTTTCAATGATACACTGCATATTACGTTATATTATAAGGTATTTTCAATGATACACTGTATATTACGTTATATTATAAGGTATTTTCAATGATACACTGCATATTACGTTATATTATAAGGTATTTTCAATGATAAACTACGATATATTAGAAGGTATTTTCAATGATACACTGCATATTACGTTATATTATAAGGTATTTTCAATGATACACTGCATATTACCATATATTATAAGGTATTTTCAATGATACACTGCATATTACACTATATTATAAGGTATTTTCAATGATACACTGCATATTACGTTATATTATAAGGTATTTTCAATTATAAACTACGTTATATCGTGAGGTATTTTCAATGATACACTGCATATTACGTTATATTATAAGGTATTTTCAATGATACACTGGATATTACGCTATATTATAAAGTATTTTCAAGGATACACTACAAATTACGATATGTTATAAGGTATTTTCAATGGTACACTGCATATTACGTTATATTATAAGGTATTTTCAATGATACACTGCATATTACGTTATATTATAAGGTATTTTCAATGATAAACTACGATATATTAGAAGGTATTTTCAATGATACACTGCATATTACGTTATATTATAAGGTATTTTCAATGATACACTGCATATTACGATATGATATACGGTATTTTCAATGATACACTGCATATTACGTTATATCGTAAGGTATTTTCAATGATACACTGCATATTACGTTATATTATAAGGTATTTTCAATGATAAACTACGATATATTAGAAGGTATTTTCAATGATACACTGCATATTACGTTATATTATAAGGTATTTTCAATGATACACTGTATATTACGTTATATTACATGGTATTTTCTATGATACACTGCATATTACGTTATATTATAAGGTATTTTCAATGATACACTGTATATTACGTTATATTACATGGTATTTTCTATGATACACTGCATATTACGTTATATTAGAAGGTATTTTCAATGATACACTGCATATTACGTTATATTATAAGGTATTTTCAATGATACACTGTATATTACGTTATTTACATGGTATTTTCTATGATACACTGCATAGTACGTTATATTATAAGGTATTTTCAATGATACACTGTATATTACGTTATATTACATGGTATTTTCTATGATACACTGCATATTACGTTATATTATAAGGTATTTTCAATGATACACTGCATATTACGTTATATTATAAGGTATTTTCAATGATACACTGCATATTACGTTATATTATAAGGTATTTTCTATGATACACTGCATATTAGGATATGTTATAAGGTATTTTCAATGATACACTGTATATTACGTTATATTACATGGTATTTTCAATGATACACTGCATATTACGTTATATTATAAGGTATTTTCAATGATACACTGCATATTAGGATATGTTATAAGGTATTTTCAATGATACACTGTATATTACGTTATATTACATGGTATTTTCTATGATACACTGCATATTACGTTATATTATAAGGTATTTTCAATGATACACTGCATATTACGTTATATTATAAGGTATTTTCAATGATACACTGCATATTACGTTATATTATAAGGTATTTTCAACGATAAACTACGATATATTAGAAGGTATTTTCAATGATGCACTGCATATTACGTTATATTATAAGGTATTTTCAATGATACACTGCATATTACGTTATATTATAAGGTATTTTCAATGATACACTGCATATTACGTTATATTATAAGGTATTTTCTATGATACACTGCATATTAGGATATGTTATAAGGTATTTTCAATGATACACTGTATATTACGTTATATTACATGGTATTTTCTATGATACACTGCATATTACGTTATATTATAAGGTATTTTCAATGATACACTGCATATTAGGATATGTTATAAGGTATTTTCAATGATACACTGTATATTACGTTATATTACATGGTATTTTCTATGATACACTGCATATTACGTTATATTATAAGGTATTTTCAATGATACACTGCATATTACGTTATATTATAAGGTATTTTCAATGATACACTGCATATTACGTTATATTATAAGGTATTTTCAATGATAAACTACGATATATTAGAAGGTATTTTCAATGATGCACTGCATATTACGTTATATTATAAGGTATTTTCAATGATACACTGCATATTACGTTATATTATAAGGTATTTTCAATGATACACTGCATATTACGTTATATTATAAGGTATTTTCTATGATACACTGCATATTAGGATATGTTATAAGGTATTTTCAATGATACACTGCATATTACGTTATATTATAAGGTATTTTCAATGATAAACTACGATATATTAGAAGGTATTTTCAATGATACACTGCATATTACGTTATATTATAAGGTATTTTCAATGATACACTGTATATTACGTTATATTACATGGTATTTTCTATGATACACTGCATATTACGTTATATTATAAGGTATTTTCAATGATACACTGCATATTACGTTATATTATAAGGTATTTTCAATGATACACTGCATATTACCTTATATTATAAGGTATTTTCAATGATACACTGCATATTACGTTATATTATAAGGTATTTTCAATGATACACTGCATATTACGTTATATTATAAGGTATTTTCTATGATACACTGCATATTAGGATATGTTATAAGGTATTTTCAATGATACACTGCATATTACGTTATATTACATGGTATTTTCTATGATACACTGCATATTACGTTATATTATAAGGTATTTTCAATGATACACTGCATATTACGTTATATTATAAGGTATTTTCAATGATACACTGCATATTACGTTATATTATAAGGTATATTCAATGATACACTGCATATTACGTTATATTATAAGGTATTTTCAATGATACACTGCATATTACGTTATATTATAAGGTATTTTCAATGATACACTGCATATTACGTTATATTATAAGGTATTTTCAATGATACACTGCATATTACGATATGTTATAAGGTATTTTCAATGATACACTGTATATTACGTTATATTATAAGGTATTTTCAATGATACACTGAATATTACGTTATATTATAAGGTATTATCAATGATACACTGCATATTACGTTATATTATAAGGTGTTTTCTATGATACACTGCATATTAGGATATGTTATAAGGTATTTTCAATGATACACTGCATATTACGTTATATTACATGGTATTTTCTATGATACACTGCATATTACGTTATATTATAAGGTATTTTCAATGATACACTGCATATTACGTTATATTATAAGGTATTTTCAATGATACACTGCATATTACTTTATATTATAAGGTATATTCAATGATACACTGCATATTACGTTATATTATAAGGTATTTTCAATGATACACTGCATATTACGTTATATTATAAGGTATTTTCAATGATACACTGTATATTACGTTATATTACATGGTATTTTCTATGATACACTGCATATTAGGTTATATTATAAGGTATTTTCAATGATACACTGCATATTACGTTATATTATAAGGTATTTTCAAAGATACACTACAAATTACGATATGTTATAAGGTATTTTCAATGATACACTGCATATTACGTTATATTATAAGGTATTTTCAATGATACACTGCATATTACGATATGATATAAGGTATTTTCAATGATACACTGCATATTACGTTATATTATAAGGTATTTTCAATGATACACTGCATA
This sequence comes from Lasioglossum lativentre, assembly GCA_916610255.1. Taxonomy (NCBI): domain Eukaryota; kingdom Metazoa; phylum Arthropoda; class Insecta; order Hymenoptera; family Halictidae; genus Lasioglossum; species Lasioglossum lativentre. Next base: position 13,207 of record CAKAJI010000625.1, read on the forward strand.
TTACGTTATATTATAAGGTATTTTCAATGATACACTGTATATTACGTTATATTATAAGGTATTTTCAATGATACACTGCATATTACGTTATATTATAAGGTATTTTCAATGATAAACTACGATATATTAGAAGGTATTTTCAATGATACACTGCATATTACGTTATATTATAAGGTATTTTCAATGATACACTGCATATTACGTTATATTATAAGGTATTTTCAATGATACACAGGATATTACGCTATATTATAAGGTATTTTCAATGATACACTGCATATTACGTTATATTATAAGGTATTTTCAATTATAAACTACGTTATATCGTGAGGTATTTTCAATGATACACTGCATATTACGTTATATTATAAGGTATTTTCAATGATACACTGGATATTACGCTATATTATAAAGTATTTTCAAGGATACACTACAAATTACGATATGTTATAAGGTATTTTCAATGGTACACTGCATATTACGTTATATTATAAGGTATTTTCAATGATACACTGCATATTACGTTATATTATATGGTATTTTCAATGATAAACTACGATATATTAGAAGGTATTTTCAATGATACACTGCATATTACGTTATATTATAAGGTATTTTCAATGATACACTGCATATTACGATATGATATACGGTATTTTCAATGATACACTGCATATTACGTTATATCGTAAGGTATTTTCAATGATACACTGCATATTACGTTATATTATAAGGTATTTTCAATGATAAACTACGATATATTAGAAGGTATTTTCAATGATACACTGCATATTACGTTATATTATAAGGTATTTTCAATGATACACTGTATATTACGTTATATTACATGGTATTTTCTATGATACACTGCATATTACGTTATATTATAAGGTATTTTCAATGATACACTGTATATTACGTTATATTACATGGTATTTTCTATGATACACTGCATATTACGTTATATTAGAAGGTATTTTCAATGATACACTGCATATTACGTTATATTATAAGGTATTTTCAATGATACACTGTATATTACGTTATTTACATGGTATTTTCTATGATACACTGCATATTACGTTATATTATAAGGTATTTTCAATGATACACTGTATATTACGTTATATTACATGGTATTTTCTATGATACACTGCATATTACGTTATATTATAAGGTATTTTCAATGATACACTGCATATTACGTTATATTATAAGGTATTTTCAATGATACACTGCATATTACGTTATATTATAAGGTATTTTCTATGATACACTGCATATTAGGATATGTTATAAGGTATTTTCAATGATACACTGTATATTACGTTATATTACATGGTATTTTCTATGATACACTGCATATTACGTTATATTATAAGGTATTTTCAATGATACACTGCATATTAGGATATGTTATAAGGTATTTTCAATGATACACTGTATATTACGTTATATTACATGGTATTTTCTATGATACACTGCATATTACGTTATATTATAAGGTATTTTCAATGATACACTGCATATTACGTTATATTATAAGGTATTTTCAATGATACACTGCATATTACGTTATATTATAAGGTATTTTCAATGATACACTGCATATTACGTTATATTATAAGGTATTTTCAATGATAAACTACGATATATTAGAAGGTATTTTCAATGATGCACTGCATATTACGTTATATTATAAGCTATTTTCAATGATACACTGCATATTACGTTATATTATAAGGTATATTCAATGATACACTTTATATTACGTTATATTATAAGGTATTTTCAATGATACACTGCATATTACGTTATATTATAAGGTATTTTCAATGATACACTGCATATTACGTTATATTATAAGGTATTTTCAAAGATACACTACAAATTACGATATGTTATAAGGTATTTTCAATGATACACTGCATATTACGTTATATTATAAGGTATTTTCAATGATACACTGCATATTACGTTATATTATAAGGTATTTTCTATGATACACTGCATATTAGGATATGTTATAAGGTATTTTCAATGATACACTGTATATTACGTTATATTACATGGTATTTTCTATGATACACTGCATATTACGTTATATTATAAGGTATTTTCAATGATACACTGCATATTAGGATATGTTATAAGGTATTTTCAATGATACACTGTATATTACGTTATATTACATGGTATTTTCTATGATACACTGCATATTACGTTATATTATAAGGTATTTTCAATGATACACTGCATATTACGTTATATTATAAGGTATTTTCAATGATACACTGCATATTACGTTATATTATAAGGTATTTTCAATGATACACTGCATATTACGTTATATTATAAGGTATTTTCAATGATACACTGCATATTACGTTATATTATAAGGTATTTTCAATGATACACTGTATATTACGTTATATTATAAGGTATTTTCAATGATACACTGCATATTACGTTATATTATAAGGTATTTTCAATGATAAACTACGATATATTAGAAGGTATTTTCAATGATACACTGCATATTACGTTATATTATAAGGTATTTTCAATGATACACTGCATATTACCATATATTATAAGGTATTTTCAATGATACACAGGATATTACGCTATATTATAAGGTATTTTCAATGATACACTGCATATTACGTTATATTATAAGGTATTTTCAATTATAAACTACGTTATATCGTGAGGTATTTTCAATGATACACTGCATATTACGTTATATTATAAGGTATTTTCAATGATACACTGGATATTACGCTATATTATAAAGTATTTTCAAGGATACACTACAAATTACGATATGTTATAAGGTATTTTCAATGGTACACTGCATATTACGTTATATTATAAGGTATTTTCAATGATACACTGCATATTACGTTATATTATAAGGTATTTTCAATGATAAACTACGATATATTAGAAGGTATTTTCAATGATACACTGCATATTACGTTATATTATAAGGTATTTTCAATGATACACTGCATATTACGATATGATATACGGTATTTTCAATGATACACTGCATATTACGTTATATCGTAAGGTATTTTCAATGATACACTGCATATTACGTTATATTATAAGGTATTTTCAATGATAAACTACGATATATTAGAAGGTATTTTCAATGATACACTGCATATTACGTTATATTATAATGTATTTTCAATGATACACTGTATATTACGTTATATTACATGGTATTTTCTATGATACACTGCATATTACGTTATATTATAAGGTATTTTCAATGATACACTGTATATTACGTTATATTACATGGTATTTTCTATGATACACTGCATATTACGTTATATTAGAAGGTATTTTCAATGATACACTGCATATTACGTTATATTATAAGGTATTTTCAATGATACACTGTATATTACGTTATTTACATGGTATTTTCTATGATACACTGCATATTACGTTATATTATAAGGTATTTTCAATGATACACTGTATATTACGTTATATTACATGGTATTTTCTATGATACACTGCATATTACGTTATATTATAAGGTATTTTCAATGATACACTGCATATTACGTTATATTATAAGGTATTTTCAATGATACACTGCATATTACGTTATATTATAAGGTATTTTCTATGATACACTGCATATTAGGATATGTTATAAGGTATTTTCAATGATACACTGTATATTACGTTATATTACATGGTATTTTCTATGATACACTGCATATTACGTTATATTATAAGGTATTTTCAATGATACACTGCATATTAGGATATGTTATAAGGTATTTTCAATGATACACTGTATATTACGTTATATTACATGGTATTTTCTATGATACACTGCATATTACGTTATATTATAAGGTATTTTCAATGATACACTGCATATTACGTTATATTATAAGGTATTTTCAATGATACACTGCATATTACGTTATATTATAAGGTATTTTCTATGATACACTGCATATTAGGATATGTTATAAGGTATTTTCAATGATACACTGCATATTACGTTATATTACATGGTATTTTCTATGATACACTGCATATTACGTTATATTATAAGGTATTTTCAATGATACACTGCATATTAGGATATGTTATAAGGTATTTTCAATGATACACTGTATATTACGTTATATTACATGGTATTTTCTATGATACACTGCATATTACGTTATATTATAAGGTATTTTCAATGATACACTGCATATTACGTTATATTATAAGGTATTTTCAATGATACACTGCATATTACGTTATATTATAAGGTATTTTCAATGATAAACTACGATATATTAGAAGGTATTTTCAATGATGCACTGCATATTACGTTATATTATAAGGTATTTTCAATGATACACTGCATATTACGTTATATTATAAGGTATTTTCAATGATACACTGCATATTACGTTATATTATAAGGTATTTTCAATGATACACTGTATATTACGTTATATTACATGGTATTTTCTATGATACACTGCATATTACGTTATATTATAAGGTATTTTCAATGATACACTGCATATTACGTTATATTATAAGGTATTTTCAATGATACACTGCATATTACCTTATATTATAAGGTATTTTCAATGATACACTGCATATTACGTTATATTATAAGGTATTTTCAATGATACACTGCATATTACGTTATATTATAAGGTATTTTCTATGATACACTGCATATTAGGATATGTTATAAGGTATTTTCAATGATACACTGCATATTACGTTATATTACATGGTATTTTCTATGATACACTGCATATTACGTTATATTATAAGGTATTTTCAATGATACACTGCATATTACGTTATATTATAAGGTATTTTCAATGATACACTGCATATTACGTTATATTATAAGGTATATTCAATGATACACTGCATATTACGTTATATTATAAGGTATTTTCAATGATACACTGCATATTACGTTATATTATAAGGTATTTTCAATGATACACTGCATATTACGTTATATTATAAGGTATTTTCAATGATACACTGCATATTACGATATGTTATAAGGTATTTTCAATGATACACTGTATATTACGTTATATTATAAGGTATTTTCAATGATACACTGAATATTACGTTATATTATAAGGTATTATCAATGATACACTGCATATTACGTTATATTATAAGGTGTTTTCTATGATACACTGCATATTAGGATATGTTATAAGGTATTTTCAATGATACACTGCATATTACGTTATATTACATGGTATTTTCTATGATACACTGCATATTACGTTATATTATAAGGTATTTTCAATGATACACTGCATATTACGTTATATTATAAGGTATTTTCAATGATACACTGCATATTACTTTATATTATAAGGTATATTCAATGATACACTGCATATTACGTTATATTATAAGGTATTTTCAATGATACACTGCATATTACGTTATATTATAAGGTATTTTCAATGATACACTGTATATTACGTTATATTACATGGTATTTTCTATGATACACTGCATATTAGGTTATATTATAAGGTATTTTCAATGATACACTGCATATTTCGTTATATTATAAGGTATTTTCAAAGATACACTACAAATTACGATATGTTATAAGGTATTTTCAATGATACACTGCATATTACGTTATATTATAAGGTATTTTCAATGATACACTGCATATTACGATATGATATAAGGTATTTTCAATGATACACTGCATATTACGTTATATTATAAGGTATTTTCAATGATACACTGCATATTACGTTATATTATAAGGTATTTTCAATGATACACTGTATATTACGTTATATTATAAGGTATTTTCAATGATACACTGCATATTACGTTATATTATAAGGTATTTTCAATGATAAACTACGATATATTAGAAGGTATTTTCAATGATACACTGCATATTACGTTATATTATAAGGTATTTTCAATGATACACTGCATATTACGTTATATTATAAGGTATTTTCAATGATACACAGGATATTACGCTATATTATAAGGTATTTTCAATGATACACTGCATATTACGTTATATTATAAGGTATTTTCAATTATAAACTACGTTATATCGTGAGGTATTTTCAATGATACACTGCATATTACGTTATATTATAAGGTATTTTCAATGATACACTGGATATTACGCTATATTATAAAGTATTTTCAAGGATACACTACAAATTACGATATGTTATAAGGTATTTTCAATGGTACACTGCATATTACGTTATATTATAAGGTATTTTCAATGATACACTGCATATTACGTTATATTATAAGGTATTTTCAATGATAAACTACGATATATTAGAAGGTATTTTCAATGATACACTGCATATTACGTTATATTATAAGGTATTTTCAATGATACACTGCATATTACGATATGATATAAGGTATTTTCAATGATACACTGCATATTACGTTATATCGTAAGGTATTTTCAATGATACACTGCATATTACGTTATATTATAAGGTATTTTCAATGATAAACTACGATATATTAGAAGGTATTTTCAATGATACACTGCATATTACGTTATATTATAAGGTATTTTCAATGATACACTGTATATTACGTTATATTACATGGTATTTTCTATGATACACTGCATATTACGTTATATTATAAGGTATTTTCAATGATACACTGCATATTACGTTATATTACATGGTATTTTCTATGATACACTGCATATTACGTTATATTAGAAGGTATTTTCAATGATACACTGCATATTACGTTATATTATAAGGTATTTTCAATGATACACTGTATATTACGTTATTTACATGGTATTTTCTATGATACACTGCATATTACGTTATATTATAAGGTATTTTCAATGATACACTGTATATTACGTTATATTACATGGTATTTTCTATGATACACTGCATATTACGTTATATTATAAGGTATTTTCAATGATACACTGCATATTACGTTATATTATAAGGTATTTTCAATGATACACTGCATATTACGTTATATTATAAGGTATTTTCAATGATACACTGCATATTAGGATATGTTATAAGGTATTTTCAATGATACACTGTATATTACGTTATATTACATGGTATTTTCTATGATACACTGCATATTACGTTATATTATAAGGTATTTTCAATGATACACTGCATATTAGGATATGTTATAAGGTATTTTCAATGATACACTGTATATTACGTTATATTACATGGTATTTTCTATGATACACTGCATATTACGTTATATTATAAGGTATTTTCAATGATACACTGCATATTACGTTATATTATAAGGTATTTTCAATGATACACTGCATATTACGTTATATTATAAGGTATTTTCAATGATACACTGCATATTACGTTATATTATAAGGTATTTTCAATGATACACTGCATATTACGTTATATTATAAGGTATTTTCAATGATAAACTACGATATATTAGAAGGTATTTTCAATGATGCACTGCATATTACGTTATATTATAAGCTATTTTCAATGATACACTGCATATTACGTTATATTATAAGGTATATTCAATGATACACTTTATATTACGTTATATTATAAGGTATTTTCAATGATACACTGCATATTACGTTATATTATAAGGTATTTTCAATGATACACTGCATATTACGTTATATTATAAGGTATTTTCAAAGATACACTACAAATTACGATATGTTATAAGGTATTTTCAATGATACACTGCATATTACGTTATATTATAAGGTATTTTCAATGATACACTGCATATTACGATATGATATAAGGTATTTTCAATGATACACTGCATATTACGTTATATTATAAGGTATTTTCAATGATACACTGTATATTACGTTATATTACATGGTATTTTCTATGATACACTGCATATTACGTTATATTATAAGGTATTTTCAATGATACACTGCATATTACGTTATATTATAAGGTATTTTCAATGATACACTGTATATTACGTTATATTACATGGTATTTTCTATGATACACTGCATATTACGTTATATTATAAGGTATTTTCAATGATACAATTCATATTACGTTATATTATAAGGTATTTTCAAAGATACACTACAAATTACGATATGTTATAAGGTATTCTCAATGATACACTGCATATTACGTTATATTATAAGGTATTTTCAATGATACACTGCATATTACGATATGATATAAGGTATTTTCAATGATACACTGCATATTACGATATATTTTAAGGTATTTTCAATGATAAACTACGATATATTATAAGGTATTTTCAATGATACACTGTATATTACGTTATATTACATGGTATTTTCTATGATACACTGCATATTACGTTATATTATAAGGTATTTTCAATGATACACTGCATAGTACGTTATATTATAAGGTATTTTCAATGATACACTGCATATTACGTTATATTATAAGGTATTTTCAATGATACACTGTATATTACGTTATATTACATGGTATTTTCTATGATACACTGCATATTACGTTATATTATAAGGTATTTTCAATGATACACTGCATATTACGTTATATTATAAGGTATTTTCAAAGATACACTACAAATTACGATATGTTATAAGGTATTTTCAATGATACACTGCATATTACGTTATATTATAAGGTATTTTCAATGATACACTGCATATTACGATATGATATAAGGTATTTTCAATGATACACTGCATATTACGTTATATTATAAGGTATTTTCAATGATACACTGCATATTACGTTATATTATAAGGTATTTTCAATGATACACAGGATATTACGCTATATTATAAGGTATTTTCAATGATACACTGCATATTACGTTATATTATAAGGTATTTTCAATTATAAACTACGTTATATCGTAAGGTATTTTCAATGATACACTGCATATTACGTTATATTATAAGGTATTTTCAATGATACACTGGATATTACGCTATATTATAAGGTATTTTCAAGGATACACTACAAATTACTATATGTTATAAGGTATTTTCAATGGTACACTGCATATTACGTTATATTATAAGGTATTTTCAATGATACACTGCATATTACGTTATATTATAAGGTATTTTCAATGATAAACTACGATATATTAGAAGGTATTTTCAATGATGCACTGCATATTACGTTATATTATAAGGTATTTTCAATGATACACTGTATATTACGTTATATTACATGGTATTTTCTATGATACACTGCATATTACGTTATATTATAAGGTATTTTCAAAGATACACTGCATATTACGTTATATTATAAGGTATTTTCAATGATACACTGCATATTACGTTATATTATAAGGTATTTTCAATGATACACTGCATATTACGTTATATTATAAGGTATTTTCAATGATACACTGCATATTACGTTATATTATAAGGTATTTTCTATGATACACTGCATATTAGGATATGTTATAAGGTATTTTCAATGATACACTGCATATTACGTTATATTACATGGTATTTTCTATGATACACTGCATATTACGTTATATTATAAGGTATTTTCAATGATACACTGCATATTACGTTATATTATAAGGTATTTTCAATGATACACTGTATATTACGTTATATTACATGGTATTTTCAATGATACACTGCATATTACGATATGATATAAGGTATTTTCAATGATACACTGCATATTACGTTATATCGTAAGGTATTTTCAATGATACACTGCATATTACGTTATATCGTAAGTTATTTTCAATGATACACTGCATATTACGTTATATTATAAGATATTTTCAATGATACACTGCATATTACGTTATATTATAAGGTATTTTCAATTATAAACTACGTTATATCGTAAGGTATTTTCAATGATACACTGCATATTACGTTATATTATAAGGTATTTTCAATGATACACAGGATATTACGCTATATTATAAGGTATTTTCAAAGATACACTGCATATTACGTTATATTACTAAGGTATTTTCAAAGATACACTACAAATTACGATATGTTATAAGGTATTTTCAATGATACACTACAAATTACGATATGTTATAAGGTATTTTCAATGATACACTGCATATTACGTTATATTATAAGGTATTTTCAATGATACAATGCATATTACGTTATATTATAAGGTATTTTCAATGATACACTGTATATTACGTTATATTACATGGTATTTTCTATGATACACTGCATATTACGTTATATTATAAGGTATTTCCAATGATACACTGCATATTACGTTATATTATAAGGTATTTTCAATGATACACTGTATATTACGTTATATTACATGGTATTTTCTATGATACACTGCATATTACATTATATTATAAGGTATTTTCAATGATACACTGCATATTACGATATGATATAAGGTATTTTCAATGATACACTGCATATTACGTTATATTATAAGGTATTTTCAATGATACACTGTATATTACGTTATATTACATGGTATTTTCTATGATACACTGCATATTAGGTTATATTATAAGGTATTTTCAATGATACACTGCATATTACGTTATATTATAAGGTATTTTCAAAGATACACTACAAATTACGATATGTTATAAGGTATTTTCAATGATACACTGCATATTACGTTATATTATAAGGTATTTTCAATGATACACTGCATATTACGATATGATATAAGGTATTTTCAATGATACACTGCATATTACGTTATATTATAAGGTATTTTCAATGATACACTGCATATTACGTTATATTATAAGGTATTTTCAATGATACACTGCATATTACGTTATATTATAAGGTATTTTCAATGATACACTGCATATTACGTTATATTATAAGGTATTTTCAATGATAAACTACGATATATTAGAAGGTATTTTCAATGATACACTGCATATTACGTTATATTATAAGGTATTTTCAATGATACACTGCATATTACGTTATATTATAAGGTATTTTCAATGATACACAGGATATTACGCTATATTATAAGGTATTTTCAATGATACACTGCATATTACGTTATATTATAAGGTATTTTCAATTATAAACTACGTTATATCGTGAGGTATTTTCAATGATACACTGCATATTACGTTATATTATAAGGTATTTTCAATGATACACTGGATATTACGCTATATTATAAAGTATTTTCAAGGATACACTACAAATTACGATATGTTATAAGGTATTTCCAATGGTACACTGCATATTACGTTATATTATAAGGTATTTTCAATGATACACTGCATATTACGTTATATTATAAGGTATTTTCAATGATAAACTACGATATATTAGAAGGTATTTTCAATGATACACTGCATATTACGTTATATTATAAGGTATTTTCAATGATACACTGCATATTACGATATGATATACGGTATTTTCAATGATACACTGCATATTACGTTATATCGTAAGGTATTTTCAATGATACACTGCATATTACGTTATATTATAAGGTATTTTCAATGATAAACTACGATATATTAGAAGGTATTTTCAATGATACACTGCATATTACGTTATATTATAAGGTATTTTCAATGATACACTGTATATTACGTTATATTACATGGTATTTTCTATGATACACTGCATATTACGTTATATTATAAGGTATTTTCAATGATACACTGCATATTACGTTATATTATAAGGTATTTTCAATGATACACTGCATATTACGTTATATTATAAGGTATTTTCTATGATACACTGCATATTAGGATATGTTATAAGGTATTTTCAATGATACACTGTATATTACGTTATATTACATGGTATTTTCTATGATACACTGCATATTACGTTATATTATAAGGTATTTTCTATGATACACTGCATATTAGGATATGTTATAAGGTATTTTCAATGATACACTGTATATTACGTTATATTACATGGTATTTTCTATGATACACTGCATATTACGTTATATTATAAGGTATTTTCAATGATACACTGCATATTAGGATATGTTATAAGGTATTTTCAATGATACACTGTATATTACGTTATATTACATGGTATTTTCTATGATACACTGCATATTACGTTATATTATAAGGTATTTTCAATGATACACTGCATATTACGTTATATTATAAGGTATTTTCAATGATACACTGCATATTACGTTATATTATAAGGTATTTTCAATGATACACTGCATATTACGTTATATTATAAGGTATTTTCAATGATAAACTACGATATATTAGAAGGTATTTTCAATGATGCACTGCATATTACGTTATATTATAAGCTATTTTCAATGATACACTGCATATTACGTTATATTATAAGGTATATTCAATGATACACTGCATATTACGTTATATTATAAGGTATTTTCAATGATACACTGCATATTACGTTATATTATAAGGTATTTTCAATGATACACTGTATATTACGTTATATTACATGGTATTTTCTATGATACACTGCATATTACGTTATATTATAAGGTATTTTCAATGATACACTGCATATTACGTTATATTATAAGGTATTTTCAAAGATACACTACAAATTACGATATGTTATAAGGTATTTTCAATGATACACTGCATATTACGTTATATTATAAGGTATTTTCAATGATACACTGCATATTACGATATGATATAAGGTATTTTCAATGATACACTGCATATTACGTTATATTATAAGGTATTTTCAATGATACACTGCATATTACGTTATATTATAAGGTATTTTCAATGATACACTGTATATTACGTTATATTACATGGTATTTTCTATGATACACTGCATATTACGTTATATTATAAGGTATTTCCAATGATACACTGCATATTACGTTATATTATAAGGTATTTTCAATGATACACTGTATATTACGTTATATTACATGGTATTTTCTATGATACACAGCATATTACGTTATATTATAAGGTATTTTCAATGATACAATTCATATTACGTTATATTATAAGGTATTTTCAAAGATACACTACAAATTACGATATGTTATAAGGTATTCTCAATGATACACTGCATATTACGTTATATTATAAGGTATTTTCAATGATACACTGCATATTACGATATGATATAAGGTATTTTCAATGATACACTGCATATTACGTTATATTATAAGGTATTTTCTATGATACACTGCATATTAGGATATGTTATAAGGTATTTTCAATGATACACTGCATATTACGTTATATTACATGGTATTTTCTATGATACACTGCATATTACGTTATATTATAAGGTATTTTCAATGATACACTGCATATTACGTTATATTATAAGGTATTTTCAATGATACACTGTATATTACGTTATATTACATGGTATTTTCTATGATACACTGCATATTACGTTATATTATAAGGTATTTTCAATGATACACTGCATATTACGTTATATTATAAGGTATTTTCAAAGATACACTACAAATTACGATATGTTATAAGGTATTTTCAATGATACACTGCATATTACATTATATTATAAGGTATTTTCAATGATACACTGCATATTACGATATGATATAAGGTATTTTCAATGATACACTGCATATTACGTTATATTATAAGGTATTTTCAATGATACACTGCATATTACGTTATATTATAAGGTATTTTCAATGATACACTGTATATTACGTTATATTACATGGTATTTTCTATGATACACTGCATATTACGTTATATTATAAGGTATTTTCAATGATACACTGCATATTACGTTATATTATAAGGTATTTTCAATGATACACTGTATATTACGTTATATTACATGGTATTTTCTATGATACACTGCATATTACGTTATATTATAAGGTATTTTCAATGATACACTTCATATTACGTTATATTATAAGGTATTTTCAAAGATACACTACAAATTACGATATGTTATAAGGTATTTTCAATGATACACTGCATATTACGTTATATTATAAGGTATTTTCAATGATACACTGCATATTACGATATGATATAAGGTATTTTCAATGATACACTGCATATTACGTTATATTACATGGTATTTTCTATGATACACTGCATATTACGTTATATTATAAGGTATTTTCAATGATACACTGCATAGTACGTTATATTATAAGGTATTTTCAATGATACACTGCATATTACGTTATATTATAAGGTATTTTCAATGATACACTGTATATTACGTTATATTACATGGTATTTTCTATGATACACTGCATATTACGTTATATTATAAGGTATTTTCAATGATACACTGCATATTACGTTATATTATAAGGTATTTTCAATGATACACTGCATATTACGTTATATTATAAGGTATTTTCAATGATACACTGTATATTACGTTATATTACATGGTATTTTCTATGATACACTGCATATTACGTTATATTATAAGGTATTTTCAATGATACACTGCATAGTACGTTATATTATAAGGTATTTTCAATGATACACTGCATATTACGTTATATTATAAGGTATTTTCAATGATACACTGTATATTACGTTATATTACATGGTATTTTCTATGATACACTGCATATTACGTTATATTATAAGGTATTTTCAATGATACACTGCATATTACGTTATATTATAAGGTATTTTCAAAGATACACTACAAATTACGATATGTTATAAGGTATTTTCAATGATACACTGCATATTACGTTATATTATAAGGTATTTTCAATGATACACTGCATATTACGATATGATATAAGGTATTTTCAATGATACACTGCATATTACGTTATATTATAAGGTATTTTCAATGATACACTGCATATTACGTTATATTATAAGGTATTTTCAATGATACACTGTATATTACGTTATATTACATGGTATTTTCTATGATACACTGCATATTACGTTATATTATAAGGTATTTCCAATGATACACTGCATATTACGTTATATTATAAGGTATTTTCAATGATACACTGTATATTACGTTATATTACATGGTATTTTCTATGATACACAGCATATTACGTTATATTATAAGGTATTTTCAATGATACAATTCATATTACGTTATATTATAAGGTATTTTCAAAGATACACTACAAATTACGATATGTTATAAGGTATTCTCAATGATACACTGCATATTACGTTATATTATAAGGTATTTTCAATGATACACTGCATATTACGATATGATATAAGGTATTTTCAATGATACACTGCATATTACGATATATTTTAAGGTATTTTCAATGATAAACTACGATATATTATAAGGTATTTTCAATGATACACTGTATATTACGTTATATTACATGGTATTTTCTATGATACACTGCATATTACGTTATATTATAAGGTATTTTCAATGATACACTGCATAGTACGTTATATTATAAGGTATTTTCAATGATACACTGCATATTACGTTATATTATAAGGTATTTTCAATGATACACTGTATATTACGTTATATTACATGGTATTTTCTATGATACACTGCATATTACGTTATATTATAAGGTATTTTCAATGATACACTGCATATTACGTTATATTATAAGGTATTTTCAATGATACACTGCATATTACGTTATATTATAAGGTATTTTCAATGATACACTGCATATTACGTTATATTATAAGGTATTTTCTATGATACACTGCATATTAGGATATGTTACAAGGTATTTTCAATGATACACTGCATATTACGTTATATTACATGGTATTTTCTATGATACACTGCATATTACGTTATATTATAAGGTATTTTCAATGATACACTGCATATTACGTTATATTATAAGGTATTTTCAATGATACACTGTATATTACGTTATATTACATGGTATTTTCTATGATACACTGCATATTACGTTATATTATAAGGTATTTTCAATGATACACTGCATATTACGTTATATTATAAGGTATTTTCAAAGATACACTACAAATTACGATATGTTATAAGGTATTTTCAAAGATACACTACAAATTACGATATGTTATAAGGTATTTTCAATGATACACTGCATATTACGTTATATTATAAGGTATTTTCAATGATACACTGCATATTACGATATGATATAAGGTATTTTCAATGATACACTGCATATTACGTTATATTATAAGGTATTTTCAATGATACACTGCATATTACGTTATATTATAAGGTATTTTCAATGATACACAGGATATTACGCTATATTATAAGGTATTTTCAATGATACACTGCATATTACGTTATATTATAAGGTATTTTCAATTATAAACTACGTTATATCGTAAGGTATTTTCAATGATACACTGCATATTACGTTATATTATAAGGTATTTTCAATGATACACTGGATATTACGCTATATTATAAGGTATTTTCAAGGATACACTACAAATTACGATATGTTATAAGGTATTTTCAATGGTACACTGCATATTACGTTATATTATAAGGTATTTTCAATGATACACTGCATATTACGTTATATTATAAGGTATTTTCAATGATAAACTACGATATATTAGAAGGTATTTTCAATGATACACTGCATATTACGTTATATTATAAGGTATTTTCAATGATACACTGTATATTACGTTATATTACATGGTATTTTCTATGATACACTGCATATTACGTTATATTATAAGGTATTTTCAAAGATACACTGCATATTACGTTATATTATAAGGTATTTTCAATGATACACTGCATATTACGTTATATTATAAGGTATTTTCAATGATACACTGCATATTACGTTATATTATAAGGTATTTTCAATGATACACTGCATATTACGTTATATTATAAGGTATTTTCTATGATACACTGCATATTAGGATATGTTACAAGGTATTTTCAATGATACACTGCATATTACGTTATATTACATGGTATTTTCTATGATACACTGCATATTACGTTATATTATAAGGTATTTTCAATGATACACTGCATATTACGTTATATTATAAGGTATTTTCAATGATACACTGTATATTACGTTATATTACATGGTATTTTCTATGATACACTGCATATTACGTTATATTATAAGGTATTTTCAATGATACACTGCATATTACGTTATATTATAAGGTATTTTCAAAGATACACTACAAATTACGATATGTTATAAGGTATTTTCAATGATACACTGCATATTACATTATATTATAAGGTATTTTCAATGATACACTGCATATTACGATATGATATAAGGTATTTTCAATGATACACTGCATATTACGTTATATTATAAGGTATTTTCAATGATACACTGCATATTACGTTATATTATAAGGTATTTTCAATGATACACTGTATATTACGTTATATTACATGGTATTTTCTATGATAGACTGCATATTACGTTATATTATAAGGTATTTTCAATGATACACTTCATATTACGTTATATTATAAGGTATTTTCAAAGATACACTACAAATTACGATATGTTATAAGGTATTTTCAATGATACACTGCATATTACGTTATATTATAAGGTATTTTCAATGATACACTGCATATTACGATATGATATAAGGTATTTTCAATGATACACTGCATATTACGTTATATTACATGGTATTTTCTATGATACACTGCATATTACGTTATATTATAAGGTATTTTCAATGATACACTGCATAGTACGTTATATTATAAGGTATTTTCAATGATACACTGCATATTACGTTATATTATAAGGTATTTTCAATGATACACTGTATATTACGTTATATTACATGGTATTTTCTATGATACACTGCATATTACGTTATATTATAAGGTATTTTCAATGATACACTGCATATTACGTTATATTATAAGGTATTTTCAATGATACACTGCATATTACGTTATATTATAAGGTATTTTCAATGATACACTGTATATTACGTTATATTACATGGTATTTTCTATGATACACTGCATATTACGTTATATTATAAGGTATTTTCAATGATACACTGCATAGTACGTTATATTATAAGGTATTTTCAATGATACACTGCATATTACGTTATATTATAAGGTATTTTCAATGATACACTGCATATTACGTTATATTACATGGTATTTTCTATGATACACTGCATATTACGTTATATTATAAGGTATTTTCAATGATACACTGCATATTACGTTATATTATAAGGTATTTTCAAAGATACACTACAAATTACGATATGTTATAAGGTATTTTCAATGATACACTGCATATTACGTTATATTATAAGGTATTTTCAATGATACACATCATATTACGATATGATATAAGGTATTTTCAATGATACACTGCATATTACGTTATATTATAAGGTATTTTCAATGATACACTGCATATTACGTTATATTATAAGGTATTTTCAATGATACACAGGATATTACGCTATATTATAAGGTATTTTCAATGATACACTGCATATTACGTTATATTATAAGGTATTTTCAATTATAAACTACGTTATATCGTAAGGTATTTTCAATGATACACTGCATATTACGTTATATTATAAGGTATTTTCAATGATACACTGGATATTACGCTATATTATAAGGTATTTTCAAGGATACACTACAAATTACGATATGTTATAAGGTATTTTCAATGGTACACTGCATATTACGTTATATTATAAGGTATTTTCAATGATACACTGCATATTACGTTATATTATAAGGTATTTTCAATGATAAACTACGATATATTAGAAGGTATTTTCAATGATGCACTGCATATTACGTTATATTATAAGCTATTTTCAATGATACACTGTATATTACGTTATATTACATGGTATTTTCTATGATACACTGCATATTACGTTATATTATAAGGTATTTTCAATGATACACTGCATATTACGTTATATTACAAGGTATTTTCAATGATACACTGCATATTACGTTATATTATAAGGTATTTTCAATGATACACTGCATATTACGTTATATTATAAGGTATTTTCAATGATACACTGCATATTACGTTATATTATAAGGTATTTTCTATGATACACTGCATATTAGGATATGTTATAAGGTATTTTCAATGATACACTGCATATTACGTTATATTACATGGTATTTTCTATGATACACTGCATATTACGTTATATTATAAGGTATTTTCAATGATACACTGCATATTACGTTATATTATAAGGTATTTTCAATGATACACTGTATATTACGTTATATTACATGGTATTTTCTATGATACACTGCATATTACGTTATATTATAAGGTATTTTCAATGATACACTGCATATTACGTTATATTATAAGGTATTTTCAAAGATACACTACAAATTACGATATGTTATAAGGTATTTTCAATGATACACTGCATATTACGTTATATTATAAGGTATTTTCAATGATACACTGTATATTACGTTATATTACATGGTATTTTCTATGATACACTGCATATTACGTTATATTATAAGGTATTTTCAATGATACACTTCATATTACGTTATATTATAAGGTATTTTCAAAGATACACTACAAATTACGATATGTTATAAGGTATTTTCAATGATACACTGCATATTACGTTATATTATAAGGTATTTTCAATGATACACTGCATATTACGATATGATATAAGGTATTTTCAATGATACACTGCATATTACGTTATATTACATGGTATTTTCTATGATACACTGCATATTACGTTATATTATAAGGTATTTTCAATGATACACTGCATATTACGTTATATTATAAGGTATTTTCAATGATACACTGCATATTACGTTATATTATAAGGTATTTTCAATGATACACTGTATATTACGTTATATTACATGGTATTTTCTATGATACACTGCATATTACGTTATATTATAAGGTATTTTCAATGATACACTGCATATTACGTTATATTATAAGGTATTTTCAATGATACACTGCATATTACGTTATATTATAAGGTATTTTCAATGATACACTGTATATTACGTTATATTACATGGTATTTTCTATGATACACTGCATATTACGTTATATTATAAGGTATTTTCAATGATACACTGCATAGTACGTTATATTATAAGGTATTTTCAATGATACACTGCATATTACGTTATATTATAAGGTATTTTCAATGATACACTGTATATTACGTTATATTACATGGTATTTTCTATGATACACTGCATATTACGTTATATTATAAGGTATTTTCAATGATACACTGCATATTACGTTATATTATAAGGTATTTTCAAAGATACACTACAAATTACGATATGTTATAAGGTATTTTCAATGATACACTGCATATTACGTTATATTATAAGGTATTTTCAATGATACACTGCATATTACGATATGATATAAGGTATTTTCAATGATACACTGCATATTACGTTATATTATAAGGTATTTTCAATGATACACTGCATATTACGTTATATTATAAGGTATTTTCAATGATACGCAGGATATTACGCTATATTATAAGGTATTTTCAATGATACACTGCATATTACGTTATATTATAAGGTATTTTCAATTATAAACTACGTTATATCGTAAGGTATTTTCAATGATACACTGCATATTACGTTATATTATAAGGTATTTTCAATGATACACTGGATATTACGCTATATTATAAGGTATTTTCAAGGATACACTACAAATTACGATATGTTATAAGGTATTTTCAATGGTACACTGCATATTACGTTATATTATAAGGTATTTTCAATGATACACTGCATATTACGTTATATTATAAGGTATTTTCAATGATAAACTACGATATATTAGAAGGTATTTTCAATGATGCACTGCATATTACGTTATATTATAAGGTATTTTCAATGATACACTGTATATTACGTTATATTACATGGTATTTTCTATGATACACTGCATATTACGTTATATTATAAGGTATTTTCAATGATACACTGCATATTACGTTATATTATAAGGTATTTTCAATGATACACTGCATATTACGTTATATTATAAGGTATTTTCAATGATACACTGCATATTACGTTATATTATAAGGTATTTTCAATGATACACTGCATATTACGTTATATTATAAGGTATTTTCTATGATACACTGCATATTAGGATATGTTATAAGGTATTTTCAATGATACACTGCATATTACGTTATATTACATGGTATTTTCTATGATACACTGCATATTACGTTATATTATAAGGTATTTTCAATGATACACTGCATATTACGTTATATTATAAGGTATTTTCAATGATACACTGTATATTACGTTATATTACATGGTATTTTCTATGATACACTGCATATTACGTTATATTATAAGGTATTTTCAATGATACACTGCATATTACGTTATATTATAAGGTATTTTCAATGATACACTGTATATTACGTTATATTACATGGTATTTTCTATGATACACTGCATATTACGTTATATTATAAGGTATTTTCAATGATACACTTCATATTACGTTATATTATAAGGTATTTTCAAAGATACACTACAAATTACGATATGTTATAAGGTATTTTCAATGATACACTGCATATTACGTTATATTATAAGGTATTTTCAATGATACACTGCATATTACGATATGATATAAGGTATTTTCAATGATACACTGCATATTACGATATATTTTAAGGTATTTTCAATGATAAACTACGATATATTATAAGGTATTTTCAATGATACACTGTATATTACGTTATATTACATGGTATTTTCTATGATACACTGCATATTACGTTATATTATAAGGTATTTTCAATGATACACTGCATAGTACGTTATATTATAAGGTATTTTCAATGATACACTGCATATTACGTTATATTATAAGGTATTTTCATTGATACACTGTATATTACGTTATATTACATGGTATTTTCTATGATACACTGCATATTACGTTATATTATAAGGTATTTTCAATGATACACTGCATATTACGTTATATTATAAGGTATTTTCAAAGATACACTACAAATTACGATATGTTATAAGGTATTTTCAATGATACACTGCATATTACGTTATATTATAAGGTATTTTCAATGATACACTGCATATTACGATATGATATAAGGTATTTTCAATGATACACTGCATATTACGTTATATTATAAGGTATTTTCAATGATACACTGCATATTACGTTATATTATAAGGTATTTTCAATGATACACTGTATATTACGTTATATTACATGGTATTTTCTATGATACACTGCATATTACGTTATATTATAAGGTATTTTCAATGATACACTGCATATTACGTTATATTATAAGGTATTTTCAAAGATACACTACAAATTACGATATGTTATAAGGTATTTTCAATGATACACTTCATATTACGTTATATTATAAGGTATTTTCAATGATACACTTCATATTACGTTATATTATAAGGTATTTTCAAAGATACACTACAAATTACGATATGTTATAAGGTATTTTCAATGATACACTGCATATTACGTTATATTATAAGGTATTTTCAATGATACACTGCATATTACGATATGATATAAGGTATTTTCAATGATACACTGCATATTACGATATATTATAAGGTATTTTCAATGATAAACTACGATATATTATAAGGTATTTTCAATGATACACTGTATATTACGTTATATTACATGGTATTTTCTATGATACACTGCATATTACGTTATATTATAAGGTATTTTCAATGATACACTGCATAGTACGTTATATTATAAGGTATTTTCAATGATTCACTGCATATTACGTTATATTATAAGGTATTTTCAATGATACACTGTATATTACGTTATATTACATGGTATTTTCTATGATACACTGCATATTACGTTATATTATAAGGTATTTTCAATGATACACTGCATATTACGTTATATTATAAGGTATTTTCAAAGATACACTACAAATTACGATATGTTATAAGGTATTTTCAATGATACACTGCATATTACGTTATATTATAAGGTATTTTCAAAGATACACTACAAATTACGATATGTTATAAGGTATTTTCAATGATACACTGCATATTACGTTATATTAGAAGGTATTTTCAATGATACACTGCATATTACGTTATATTATAAGGTATTTTCAATGATACACTGCATATTACGTTATATTATAAGGTATTTTCAATGATACACTGCATATTACGTTATATTATAAGGTATATTCAATGATACACTGCATATTACGTTATATTATAAGGTATTTTCAATGATACACTGCATATTACGTTATATTATAAGGTATTTTCAATGATACACTGTATATTACGTTATATTACATGGTATTTTCAAAGATACACTACAAATTACGATATGTTATAAGGTATTTTCAATGATACACTGCATATTACGCTATATTATAAGGTATTTTCAATGATAAACTACGATATATTAGAAGGTATTTTTTTATATGATATACGGTATTTTCAATGATACACTGCATATTACGTTATATTATAAGGTATTTTCAATGATACACTGCATATTACGTTATATTATAAGGTATTTTCAATGATACACTGTATATTACGTTATATTACATGGTATTTTCAAAGATACACTACAAATTACGATATGTTATAAGGTATTTTCAATGATACACTGCATATTACGCTATATTATAAGGTATTTTCAATGATAAACTACGATATATTAGAAGGTATTTTCAATGATACACTGCATATTACGTTATATTATAAGGTATTTTCAATGATACACTATATATTACGATATGATATACGGTATTTTCAATGATACACTGCATATTACGTTATATTATAAGGTATTTTCAAAGATACACTACAAATTACGATATGTTATAAGGTATTTTCAATGATACACTGCATATTACGTTATATTATAAGGTATTTTCAAAGATACACTACAAATTACGATATGTTATAAGGTATTTTCAATGATACACTGCATATTACGTTATATTAGAAGGTATTTTCAATGATACACTGCATATTACGTTATATTATAAGGTATTTTCAATGATACACTGCATATTACGTTATATTATAAGGTATTTTCAATGATACACTGCATATTACGTTATATTATAAGGTATATTCAATGATACACTGCATATTACGTTATATTATAAGGTATTTTCAATGATACACTGCATATTACGTTATATTATAAGGTATTTTCAATGATACACTGTATATTACGTTATATTACATGGTATTTTCAAAGATACACTACAAATTACGATATGTTATAAGGTATTTTCAATGATACACTGCATATTACGCTATATTATAAGGTATTTTCAATGATAAACTACGATATATTAGAAGGTATTTTCAATGATACACTGCATATTACGATATATTATAAGGTATTTTCAATGATAAACTACGATATATTATAAGGTATTTTCAATGATACACTGCATATTACGTTATATTATAAGGTATTTTCAATGATACACTGCATAGTACGTTATATTATAAGGTATTTTCAATGATTCACTGCATATTACGTTATATTATAAGGTATTTTCAATGATACACTGTATATTACGTTATATTACATGGTATTTTCTATGATACACGGCATATTACGTTATATTATAAGGTATTTTCAATGATACACTGCATATTACGTTATATTATAAGGTATTTTCAAAGATACACTACAAATTACGATATGTTATAAGGTATTTTCAAATGATACACTGCATATTACATTATAACATATCGTAATTTGTAGTGTATCTTTGTATAAGGTATTTTCAAAGATACACTACAAATTACGATATGTTATAGGTATTTTCAATGATACACTGCATATTACGTTATATTAGAAGGTATTTTCAATGATACACTGCATATTACGTTATATTATAAGGTATTTTCAATGATACACTGCATATTACGTTATATTATAAGGTATTTTCAATGATACACTGCATATTACGTTATATTATAAGGTATTTTCAATGATACACTGTATATTACGTTATATTACATGGTATTTTCTATGATAC